>CACRXK020003061.1:0-33443 GCA_902702795.2 Paramuricea clavata | reverse complement strand
CCCCCCCCCCCCCCCACTGTTTCCACCTCCCCACCCCTCCTGCTAAATTATGATCAGTCCCTTAAGTCGAAAAATTGAATAAATTTGCTCATATAAATTTAGCATTTTAGGTAATTTTACAGTTAGGGACTACAGTCCGTATGTAAACCGTGTGTAAACAAAACCTTTGTTTACATTTCGGTATTCAAAATATTGAACTTTATTCGACAACTATTTATATTTTCATGCTTCTACAGTATAGTAAATGATCACGATATAATAAAATAAATGAAATAAAATCTTAATTAAAGTGTTTATATCACGGCAGGAGACTCATATGTGCGCATGCGCAGACCGGACTGTACCCTAAACTTTTGAGTCACTGCAAGTGCATGAGTGCATTATTTGACTCAAGTTTTTGAGACAGAATACGGCCGGGATTTTTTGCAGTTTGTTGATAATATATGAGAATGTAACAGGGGTTTGGAAATATATGATAGCCTCGAAAGTTCGTTAAAGTTTAACCTTAAATCCTTTGATGTTTAATTGCAACAGGTGGTTCAGCAAGCTTTGGTTCGGCAAGCATGTGTTGGAAGAACAACTTTAATAATTGCTCATCACTTGTCAACCATCCAGCATGCTGATGCTATTATTGTGGTGAGGAAAGGAAAGGTTGCAGAATGCGGCACTCATAATCAACTACTGGCAATGAAAGGAATATATTATACATTATATAAAGCACAGACTTTGGCAGGACGTTGATCTAATTTAAGAGACGCTTTTAAAGTTGGTTAAACCATCCAACATGCTGATACTATTATTGTAGTGAGAAAAGGAAAGGTTGCAGAATACGGCACTCACAGTCAACTACTGGAAATGAAAGGAATATATTATACATTATATAAAGCACAGACTTTGGCAGGACGTTGATCCAATTTAAGAGACGCTTTTAAAGTTGGTTAAACCATCCAGCATGCATGCTGATCTACTGATGCTATTATTAATTAGGGGGAGGAAAGGAAAGGTTGCAGAATACGGCGCTCATAATCAACTATAATGGCAATGAAAGGAACATATTAAGAGACGCTTTTAACGTTGGTTAAACCCATTTCGAAAACCTGTGATTGCCATCTTTCCTGCTTTCCAAACACGCAGTCATTATATGGCCCGTTTTAAATGTTGTATGCTTTTAAAAAGGACAAGAAATGTTTTATTATTAAACAATATTTTTAGTTATCTTAGAGATGGATAAATAAATAACGATAATGTTTCACATGAAGGTGATCATTAATTAAAATTCATTGCGTTCATTGAATTAGTTCAGAAGTGCATTTCGTACTATTAATTAGAGAGGTTTCGCATTATGAAACCTCTCTAATGAGAGGTTTCATAATGCGAAACCTCTCTAATTATGAAAGCATGCTTTTTTGAAAAAAAAAAAATTCAACTTTGCCGTTATTGAATATTACATCATTATCATTACCTTCTCGAGTTGCTTTTCGTCCAGCTTCTAATCAAACCTTCCAGGCTGATAACCAACAGAGCGAAAATATTCGTGCGGGCGTCCGTGAAATATTCCACAACTCCCGCGCAACCATACACATATGAGTCACGTTTTAGGGGGAGTTACTATTTTTAGACTTTTAAGGTTTGGATTAGGGAAAGTGTTAGGATAAGGGTTAGGATTAGGGTTAGGGTTAAGTTTAAAATACAAAAGAGTACAAAATTACAAAAGTCTAAAAATAGTAACCCTCCCTAAAACGTGACAGGTATAGGATGCCAGCGCGAATATTTTAGCTCTGATGGAACTAATCAGCCTTATATAACGATCTACTATTAACATCCTTCCTTAATTAATAATATTTCCAACGTTCCCACTACATCAGACAGGAGTTCTTTTAATCCTATAGACTGCAGGGAGGGGGGGGGGGCGGGGGGTGTCACTCTAGTGAACTATGTTGCCCAGTTGCCCCCACACCCACCCCTGTGAAGACTGAAGAATCCCTCTATCTAGAATATAAGTAAAATTAGGTTATATATTAACCAAAGTTAATAGCTAGTGAACCACGCATGAGGGTGTAACTGTTGAGGTGTTCCTTGCGTTGCATGCGCTGCTCGCGCAACATATGGTCATTAGCTGTTTGGCACGCAATGTGTACGGATTATATGGCCATATCTAGACTATCTATGGTGAACGTAGATATTTAAATTGGACGATAACGTAGTTTAGATTTTAGAAGAGTGTTTTACCCATTACCATGCTTTGTCTATGAAATATTTCAAAAACTGTGTCTAAAATTGTCGCGTTTCAGAGACTCTTTGACCTCTTTGTTTAGCCCGCGCGAATTGCCACCCTGGTCCCTAAATTTAATTAAATCTAATTAAAATGTGCTACACACAATGCGGGGTTTCCCTGTTAACATTGACCTTAGACGACTTATTAATAGACTGATATAAAGGCGGACAGGCAATTTTTAACCTACATTCCGACATTTTTATTATGTCATTCGACACAACCAAAACTGCTGGAAATTATAGGTACAAAGTGTAAAAATCCAAACTTCTGCGGCCGTATTTCCTGCCCACGACAAAAGATCATTCGATATTATCAATTCAGGGAGAATTACCTGATTGATCAACTGGGCTAAATGCCGACAATGGCCGAAAACAATTTGTAAATGAAGATCACTTAAATTTAGATTAAATCTCATTCAAAACAAAATAATATAGCGATTGAATCAAGACAAATTGAGTTACTTCTAAAATTTATTTCGACTATTTGGTATTCTGACCAACAACGTATTTCTCCCAAGATATCAGCACGTGTAGTGAACGCACACTTAAAATATTATGCAAGAATTAAAAAATACACGTGCTCTTATAAACAAACGTCAGAAGAACTTATCAGTCAGTATTAACCACTGATATTGTGGTCTTGTAACCTAGCCTGTTTGCAAATATTGCTGCTTTCAAGGAAAACAAACCTTTTTAGGAGACCGAGCAAAGTTCAGTACGTGTTTATACTTGAAATGAAAGATTATATGTAATATAAGCTTCTCAATACGTCACGTGCGTTTAGCAAGATTTACTGAGTTTTATTGTTGTGACTGGTATCAAAGCTCAAACCTGTAAAAGTGTAAAATGTCGGCATTTAGTAGTGGTCGTCGTTGCTTATATCTCAACAGTGAAAACATCTATCCCTGGTTGTGGAGATGCAGTGGAAATCAATGTATAAAGGTATTGCCTTGTTTATTTTATAAGTATTTTACACTTGACAAGGCAGGCTATTATTAATTCATTCATATTGTCTGCGGTAATTAACCAATTTTCAATATTATTCACGATGATATTTTGTTTGTAAAAACTGAATAAAAATGTAATTTCGGGCAGGAACTATTATCAGTATTGGGTAGTCTTGTACTCTTGTACATTTCCCCCAATAATAGAGTTAATCTTCAAAATATACTACAGTATATCAATTATGTCTTCCCCTTGGGCCTTGGGGAAGGAGTCAAGGAGGGCATGCAACCCCAGAGCCAGGGGATTTTGACAATTGTCATGAAAAAAAATCAATTTTCACAGCTTCAAAATCTCTAGTATGGTGAGGACATTGTGGGCCTAAACTGTGTACCACAATTATTAAATTTTAAAATTCAATATATTATTAAAACATTTTAAATGATCACAGTAATAACAAAACCACTGCATTCAGAATTAGCATGAATTTTTTATACATTCTTTTATACATATTCTCATTCTTTGATCAATATACCTTTCCAGAAAGTACATCAACTTAGCCTATAGAACCTTGTTTTTGTGATTGAGAGGATTTAACTAAATAAGGTCACATACATGAAAACAAGGCTCTATAGCCAAAGTGATGCATTGCTTTCCTGAAGGGTGTATCGTGATGATCTATGACTATGTCAACATGTCATATCACAAACCATGTTTTTTTCAATCTCATCACATTATGTATATTTTGTGGATGCCACATTTTGCAAAAAAAAAGGATTTATTTGTAAATCTTTTGAGGATACATACTGTGCAACGTACCAGGTTTCAGACTTGCATGTAGTATGTAAGTGTTCTAATTAACCAAAATGGTGGATGCATGATCAGAAATTTCACACTTAGGAAAAGTGTCACACTCTCATTGCATGCCATTGTGGGCTAAGTCAGATATTTTTGCCAGCTCGCCTTTTTTTAGTTTTACTTTGATCTAGTGCAGCAAAATAAACCGCCATTGGATGAGGTTTTTATGATTTCCAGAATTATCAACTGAAGGCAAGTGTTATCAGTCAAGCCAAAGGCAGTTTTGATAACACCGAGACCTTGATAGTTTGGGATATCACAAAAACCAAATTCTATTATTATACATATATAATATAAACCAAGTTCTGTTCAATTATTTTCAACAAACAACTGCATTTGTCGCACAAATTAAACAATGTTTGGTTCTCAAAAAAGCAGTGAAAACAATTTAAAGTACTACTGTGGATACAACAACAGCATAAAAATGTTAGAAATCTCATTCATAGCTACTAAAGTTTGGATAAAAATGTCAAATGCTATGAAATTGCATACTGTGGGCTCAACCTATACTGGTACATAAAGTTTTCAGTTATCTGCCAGCTGTGTAGTGGTTGCGTGATATTTAACAAATATAAAATATTTTCCATGTTGATATACAGTAAGTTATATCAACACAAGTGGAAATTGGGAAAACGAGAAATTGTGTGTAGGTATATACGACCGAACTGTGTATCGAAAATGTATCGTAGTCCAGGACTAGAGACTTTTATCACTGAATCAGAGTTATGTATAAAAAGTGAACCGGAAATGTTGTTTTAATGTAATTGAGCGCGAGGCAGTGAGCGAATTAGTGAAATGGAAAACAAGCTTATACGTTGATGTCTTACTGCTGTTATTGGCAAGCAAGTTCATTTTGGCTTAGGAATAAGTATGAATCTTTATGACACAAATTATTTAATATCTTCACAACATTTACAGTAATTCAGAATTAATACATTGTGCTGATATTAATTTGTATCATTCAGACTAATTTCTGAGGAAAACTGAACTGAAAGTCATCGGTCTTGTCCGACTCAAAGTCATCGGACATTTTGTCAGACGGCCCTGTAAAAGATATTTTAAGGCCTGTGTACAATGTCAGGTATTGTGGGACAACATATTGAGTAAACATTTTGATAATAATTTATTCAACGTTTTGACTAGATTTTAGTCAATCATCATCAGGAATGATATGATGATGACTAAAATCTAGTCAAAACGTCGAATAAACACTTTTCAAAATGTTTACCGTTTTCAGAATTACTATTGTATCGGGTCATTCTGGAAAACATCCATACCTTCCCCATGGAGGAAATTAGATGTTAAACCCCCTACCCCCTTTGGATGTCCTAATACACTTACTGTTATTAGAAACAATTTTTTCTTCCCCCCTCCCCTGGACAGCAGAAATTTCCACCTTTGCGGGAGTGTGGATCTTTTTGTGGAATGACCCATTGTGTGCTGGTAATTATCTATCATTTATAAATTACTAATATAAATATTGAGTTTTCTTCACATTTTTCTTGAAAGGGTAAAAGCAGTGTCCTTGAAAGACAATTATCCACGAGCACCTGTCAATATGGACTACTCGAACGCATGCCTGCAAAAGACAAGTTCTCCAGTGATCCTAACCAACCAATAGCAGTTGTTTATGGCTGGCTTTTAGCGAAAAGTCGTCATCTCGAAAAATTTGGTCATTTTTATAACAACCACGGAGCTGATGTTGTCACTGTCAAACCCAATGTTACTGAGGTACGTTTATTTATTGATATTCAGTGTAGGACTTTGTACCTTCGGGGGTGACGAAATTAGGTTCGCTATCGAGTGAGATGCCCGAAATGAGAGTGTGTTTTGTTCGTACACAAAATAAGACAAACCAGTCTGTGTACATGTTCATAGTCAGTTGATGATTTAGCATTCATTTGTACTACAGTCAAAATTTGAGTTCAATTGCTTAGAAACACGTGCAGGCCTCAATTTCAATTCATGTTTCAAACGTGTTTCAATAACAAACATGTTTTGAAGTGCAGTTCTTGTGCAAAACGGCAGCTGTCCCCTGTGGCTTTGGCACCCCTGTATATGTTGTTATTGTCCCTATTCACCCAGCATCAGGGAGGTGATTGCTAATTAACATAAATTATCTAATACTATTTAACACTTTATGCCTGGACTTACAGTACCTTCAGAGTACCTTGTGTCCGGTGTTTCCCGAGGTAGAGCCGAAATACAGCGTGATTAGATGAAAAGTTTGATAATTCCGGGGTTTCATATGACGTCACCTCGGGGTCAGACGTCTGTGTCAATGGCTTTTATATTTTTTTAATGTTTTTATAATAGTCGGAGAACTCATTTACATAAGATGCGTTGACAGCCATTTTGTTTCTTTGTTGTTTTAGTTAACCCCAGTTCAATGATTGACCCGAGTCAAATTATGCTAAAATATCATGTGATTGAAACCCAAGAATATACTGAGTATTTTATCTCACCCCCGCAGAGATTTCTGTGCATTCCGCTGAGGAGTGTGTTTGTGAGCGCATTAATTTTATATATGTAGTATTTCAAGATTTCTCGGATCGATTTTGTAATATCGTGTTGATATGCGAATAATGCGATATAAAATTCAGTGCATAAATAATTACGATAACGTGATCACAGTTCGCCGCCATTTTGTCCTGAATGTCGGTAGACGCTTCCTTGACTTCCTTCGATTTTTTACCTCAGAAACACCTATGCGTAGGAGCATAGATTGTAAAATAACTGGATAGGAAACTTCCTGACGTCACAATCTAAACCTAGTTGCAATCTCTGACGTCACGCGTATTTCAAATATACCAAAGTTCTCGGCATTTTTGTTGTTTCGCTATATTTTCCGCTTTAAAAGAGTAATATTGAAGCATAAACTGGTCTAATTGTTTTAAAAACATGCCTAAGCCACGACAAAGTATTCAATGTAAATGTTTTTCGTCTTTGTTTTGTATTTTTTTACATTTGTAGCTACGACGCCAATTTTAACGAAATTTGCGATGCATTTTTACTGTTTATAGTGCTTGAAATATTTGCTAAAATTGACTGGGAATACTTAGAGATTTCATCATAGAATGGCATATAGTTATATTTATTTGCTCTTTGACTAAAATATTTAGCTGTATTATTGACGCTAAACATGCCTTTTTTGAGAATTTGGTTTGCAACTAGGTTTCAACATCCAACCACGCCATCAGCCCATTGAAAACATTAGGTCACGTCAGCTAGTTTCCTATCCATTTATTTTATTATCCATGGTAGGAGAGAGGTATTTTGTACACTTACGGTACAATTAAAGTCTTAAAAGACCGTTAAATAATTTTAGTAGAATATGATGTAATCATAAAGTAATCATAAAAATGACATAATCTTTTATCGACGAACGACGGAAAATAAAGACATTTTGAGCTGAAACTTAAACGCCGCACAGTCGCACAGACGAGCAAGTTTTCCTTGGCCGATTTTTACATTCTCGTGTGTAAGGTTTTCCTTGGCAAGTTTTCACCTTCACACTCGGGTTTTGTTGTTCGTGTGCACGGAATGTTTTTAAACATTTACCTCGAGTCAAGGTAAGGCTGGTATGACTAACCTTGGAACAAGACTGCAAGGAAAAATTGTCATTTTTCCCGTACGCACGAGCAAACAAAAGTTGTCAAGGAAAATTTGTCAACGAAAAATTGCCCGTCTGTATTGGGCTTTCCCGTTTGAATTATGTGGTTGAGAATGGTTCTGGAACCATATTCTCAGCCATATATAGCCTGTCTTTAAACCTCGATTCTTAAACTGTAGTGATTTCATACCATGCATGGATAATAGACGACACGCTTTCTTCGCAATCCTCCATTACGAATTCGTTTGCCGTCGTCGCAGCGTTGCCATCCTACATGCTTAAGGTCCCTGTTCCGTATTAAAGCGGTGTCGGTAAGGAGAAATTCAACTGTACAAGTTTAGAAAACTCAATGAGCTAGAGAGTAGAGTGCGACATGATTGATCTCGGCTTGTGTCGGTTTGGATATTTTGCGCTGATTGGGATAATTCCAGTTAGCCAACATAATAAACGGATGTCCATTCCAATTCACAGATTTCAAGTGGCATGTAAACATACTGTAATAATCGGAAAAAATAGACTGAAGTTGTACGCCGCGTGTTACAGTATGTTTCCATTTGCTTGCGATATGTAACTACACTACATGATCTCTGGACTAAATATTGCAAAAGTGATGCAAATAAAATGTATTTGCCTATTTTATCAAGTTTGTAAGTTTCATCAAGGTCATGAGCGTGCAAGGGCTGATTTCAAGAGAAAGCAATGCCCTTTCATTACGTCATCAGTGCTTTAAACAACACGAAATGGCCCAATATGTGCGCAGTCGTTTCCCCATCGCGAAGAATTCGAGGCGTCACCTTCTTGCGATAGCAACTCATACTGCAGTTACATGTATATCTTTTATATTTTGCTGAGATTATAGTACAGAAAAACAGCTACCTATTTTAATTAAGCTTGTCACAAGCCATAGTCAAATGTACAATCCAAGCATATCAGTACGTACGTCCGAGTACTGAAATATAATGTAATGGAATAAAATATCTTATAGGATGAAATGTATCATCTCGTTGGATTACCAAGTCGTGAACATTCATCGTATTATTTGCATATTTACGTAGGGTGTAATAACGATCTTTAAACCAGCTGCCTGTTGGTTCTTAGCCTCACAACCCAGACATAGATGGAGCACTATTTCGCTGACAGAAATAATAGGGCAACTTTTTACACACAAACATCAACCCTAAGTTTGTAAATTCCTGTACGTGTTGTCGCCAGTAAATCAAAAGCAAACCCAGAAAATTATGTGTACCACTGGTAATGGACCTACATACAAAGACGGCTAAAAAATATTAAAATTAGGCATATCCATCTCGCCGTACGCGCCTGGATTGTACAATTGACTTTATTATTTATTGAAAATATTTCAAGAGTTTTGATTGGCTAATATCTGTCGGTGATATATCCGCTCGGTAGCTGCCCAAATTTGGAGCTATGACATCACCGTGGAATATTGAAAACAAATATACTACGTTTGACGTAATTTCGTGGTATATTGAAAAACAATGTAACACGCTATGACGTCACGCTAATTTATGCGGCTTATGCCAAAAGTGGGAAAATACAAATGGCTTCCTCAAAGGAAAGGTTCGTTCGCCGACCTTTTTTGTGTATTCCGACAAATAAATAATAAAACAATAATTATTGAATTCGGTTCTCGCAGGATATGAGGAATTATTAATGCCTCGGTTGTGTTACAGTATCTGTCAGATAACACAAACCTCCGCCTTATTAATAATTCCTCATATCCTACTCGACCTCGTTCAATAATTGTTTAATAACAACCTTGATTGAAATAGCTGTTTGCATGACCTGTGAATGTTCGACACTTGTGCGGTATATTCCATAGTGCACCCGCGTAGTAATTTATTTCCAGTGAGTGAAATCTGAAACCATATGTGAATTACATGTACTGTAGTTTAGTATTTGTTTTCATTGTACTTTATCACTCATGTTTGTGAAATATCTTCATTCTAGGTTCTTCGACCAAAGAAAGCAGAAGAACTTGCCGCTAGACTACTCGATATCTTACAATCACCTGGCAACAAGGATAGACCAATCCTCATTCATGGTTTCTCAGTCGGCGGCTACCTGTATGGTCAGACACTCAACCACATTGTGACAGACCCCAAATATTCCTCAGTACAAGATCGTATCATTGGCCAAATATTCGATAGCCCTGTAGACTTCGATAATATACCGTACGGAATTTCGAATGCGGCGACAGAAAATGCCATATTAAGAAATACAATGAGGTTGAGCATTCAATCCTATTTTAAACTCACTCAAAAATATACCATGGACAAATTCCTTGCAAGGTCCAAGTTATTTCTCAGTAACCCAGTTCGAGCTCCTGCACTGATTCTGTTTTCCAACGACGACCGCGTGGCGTTACCGGAAGGATGTGAACGATGCGTGACAAAATGGCGAGATCTTGGAATGGATGTGACATCTAAGAAATGGGACAGCTCTCCTCATGTGTCGCATTTTTATAGACATCAAGAGGAGTACTTGGAGTTGTTGATGGAATTCTTGAAAAAAGTTGGTATTGTTTAGTCAGCGGTACAGCGTGGGAAAATTTAATGATAGAAACACCAAGATACCCTGACTTTTAAGGAAAGTTAATAGTCGTGCTGTAAGCATTTTAATCAAATCTATCAAAGTTTATTTACATTCTTAATGAATAATTTATTATACAGCCAATATTCGTAGAGTATTGTGGATACCAATTTCCGATTGAACAAAATGTTATTGAACAATTGTTATATGTAATGTTTCAACATCAACAGTATTCAACCCTTGTAGTGACAACACATCACAACATACAGTATATTGATGTATATATTAGTTAATTTCAGACATTGCGTAGTTTATTTGGCTTGGGTATACGAATGTAACAACTCGAGTCGGATGGACCATAGCCTATCGAAGGGAAGATGGCTGTGAAACTCATTAGAATAACAATATAACTTATCTATGTTAGTCGACGTTTATTCATCAATCTGGTCCTTCACCGTCACGTGCCCAACTAACCAATAGCAATGTTTTAGGAGAGTTACCTATCCGTGACTCGAACAATAGGGTAAATTGGAAATTGCTATTGGTGGATTTGGCAAAAATACAATACGCACGTAATGGTTAAAGACCAGATTTATGAATAAACGTTGACTAACATACAGTAGATATTTATATTGTTATTCTAATGATTTTCACAGCCATCTTCCCTTCGATAGGCTATGGACGGACGGATCCGATCAATGCCAATGAATAGCATGTGACGGATCAAGGTACGAATATATCCATTCATACGGATGGATATGTTCCACAGTATTGGACGTGTATGGTCTACAGTGGCAACCAGTGGTGAGGCTAGCCATGACAAGTGGCCATGCTATGCCATTAAACCTGCATCTAAATAGACAATACATTTCTAAAGGTTTGAGTAATGCAAATCAAATCAACCTTTGCATAGCATGATCATAGATATCTTATATACACTAGATAGTGCATCTAATTATTCTACAATTCAAAAATTGAAGCCGTGATTGCAGTCTCAGGTCGTTCTCATGAAATGAGAAGATTCGTATGTTTTCTATTTCTTAAACAGGGAACTTAAACATTAAGTTGACTCTATTCCAAATACGTTTTTAAACTATTAAAATGATGAAAGTTATTGTTGTTTTTAAGCGTTTATTAGCAAGTGGGAACGACCAACATGGCCGCCATCTATTCAAATCGGTGTAACCGCTGGAATATTCTTGGCTTCAATTTTACTAAGAGATGCGCTATCTAGTGTATATAAGATATCTATGAGCATGACCTCTTGTTATGGTTAGCTTCGCCACTGGAGCCCACCATTATTTTGGTACCTAAAATCGCGTGATTTCTTATCGTGACGTAATATTCCCCCATGATTCAAGATCCGAATAATTATTGTATATAGTTCAGTATACTCGCAAAATTTTAAAAATGCAGTGACTATTATAAACCTCGTGGTGTTGTTGTTGGTAAAGTTGGTGGACCATTATAAACCTCGGTCATAGTGTCTTATTCGTTAGACCCTGGGAACGAGGTTGGACCAGTATGTGGTTATACTCAGTCTAATCTTTTCACATTGATTTTCTTTAACACATTAACAAATTAAATGAGTGGTCGTAAACTGGACCATGACCAATTGCTGGTTGTATATTAGACAAATCGGCGTCGAATTATAGCAATAGTTATTTTGCGAGCCTTGGCAATTGTGTGTAAGCATTCTTCATGCTCATTTGGGCTTTAATACTGTTGAAACATTAAATTGTAAAAATTTAAATATATATATTATGTTAATAAACAAAAAATTAATGTAAGAACAATAAATGTGGCAGAGCAATCGAATTTTCCGTCTTTCTAATAGTTTGCTGATCATGAAATCAGTCGCATGTCTTCCAATAATTGGTCAGTTAGGCATCAGGGTCGTAGCTATAGGATTTTAGATTTTGGAGGTGTTTCTAAATTTCCAGGGTATGTACCTGCCAATTACCCAGAACAGCCAAATTCACGGTTCCCGTTATGCTCACCAGCAATATATAGAGTATGCATGTGGTTGTGCTACGCTTTACAACCAAATCCAAGGCGAGGATACGCTTATATTTCGCACTGGGGGCATTGAAAGCCATTTTAACACCATACGGTTCCCATTACCTATATCCATCTAAACATAAAAAACATCGGGGATATCACGTTTACCAATATCAACAAACTAGACTTTAAAACTTTCTTCAAAATTCTGTCTTTTGTAAGTATAAAGGCCCATTTCCACTCAAGAAAAATTTCCACGGACAGAAAATTTTCCGAAAATATCATTGTTAAAAGTTGAAAATTTTCAACTTAAAAATTTTTTTCCGACGGAAAATTTGTGTTGGCCAATCATGGGCCTTAACACTGCATTTTATGAACCTACACGAATTAACATGCAGCTACAGCCGCGTTCATTTTATCTAGCCGTGTTTTTCCATTTTGGCCAAGGTAACACTACCAACACGGCCTCGCTAAGACGCCGTTAGGTATGAGCTGATACATAAACGAAATCCAATTTACCGATATGAACAATTCGGTATTATATTGGAGTTTTTCGGCCAAAATATCGGTAGATATCGATGAGATAACGATCCAGAATATACGGCAAGACGGCAAGACCAGAACTGATAGTGAAAGGAATGGTACTATCGCATCATGACTTTATGGACTAGCGTCTCATAAACAATTAAGTTGGCATTTTTCCTATGAAGGAAGATATCACAAGAAAAAAGCCGGAAACACCGGATATATATGCCGATACATTGATGTTACCGGCTGATAACCGATGAACCTGATTTTATGGGCCTCTACCAATAAAAATGCGCGATTATCGGCTGATGCCTGATTTGCTTCATTGATAGCTAGCCCTAGGTAGGCCTTAGTGCTGGTCAGTGAAATGAATATAACTGCATGGGACGCTGTCTCCAACTGGAAATTTGAAGCAAAATTTCAAGGCCAGTCCCAGTCTTTTCTCACGCATGCGAAGAGCACGGCCATCCGATGAATAGGTACTCTTGAAAACTGACTTGAAAATTAACAGCACTGAAAACTTTCTTATCAATGATTTTATTCAGGTAAAACTTCCTAGTAGACTTTACTTTTAGTTTTTTTTCTATTAAAACGGCATTGTCGCTCCCTGCCGGTCTCGCGAGAGAATCGCGAGGCATAAACACGTACGCGGGTCTTGACCCCATCCCCAGGCACGCGATAGGCAGTTTATCTGAATGTATTTATTTCACTGGTGCTGGTCTATAGATTATTTCAAGGATTGCAAGGCATAGAACGTGATGATTGCCGGGTATCTGATATGCCTTAGGGCTTAGATAAGGAAGTCGTTTTTACTGAAAACTGTGCTTCATATGCTGGATACAGTATTATCGACATAATGTGGAGTTCAGAAGGAATTCAGTTCTGACCACTGGTTCAGAGGAAATTTTTCAAGAAATATATTTGTAAATTTTGTAAACTTTACATAGTGGAAACACCATATTAATCTTTAAAACGTCTTTCTTGGGCTGGCTGTGTTGCCCCCACCAGCCAATCAGGGAGCAGGTTTTTTTCCCGCTTAAATGACATTGATTCGATTCTTGTTTTCAAAACTCGATAGTTTTTTGTTTTCCACAGCAAAAACATTGAATATTTTCGTATCTTATCGGACGTTTTTAATTAACGAAAACAAGGTGAGTGTACTTAAATGAACATATTCTATGATTGTCCTGTTCTATAAATGTAGGAATTTTATTTCTAAGACGACTAAAAGCCCGACAACTTGGCGAAAGACAAAGGGGCTGACATATTTATACGCTGCAATTTTAGACCGACTATGATAAGATGCAGTGCTTCTACTTTCTTTAGTTACATATAAATTATGAAGTGTTTTTGCGGCAGCATAAGTTGGAAAGGGAAACGAAATATTTACTTCGAAGTTGGTTGAGGGATGCAAGATGCAAATGTAGAAAATACTTCAACAATTATAAATATTCGAGCGAAAGCCCTTCGTCTGAAAGATGAAAGCCTGTGGTCGCGACGTCGAAGTACTTTCAATATTTTTAAATACTGTAGTTGCATCAGTCAACCAACATCGTGAATGTTTTTTAACGCTTTTTACACTCAAAATACTTACTTGATAGCTTTAATTTTTAAACAGTGTGGTTAATTTTCATATCCGAAGAATCAAGGCAACATTATTCGTATGCTCTTCATATATGTCTTGATGAAATGCAGGCATACTATACCCATTGCTGTGGCTTTTGACATTTTCGATATTTTTAGCTAATAATCCCACTTAAGCCTGCTGCATCCAATTCATGTTTCGTGCGAGGGTTTGCAGCAGGGCCTTTTTTAAGAATTCGTCCGCCATGGGAGCCATCTACAAAAAGAGATCATACTTTAATTAGTATTACTGAGTGTGGTGAGATGGCAGATGGTTGTTGGTGACAAATGTTTGGTGTGGTGTCGTATGTAATAGTAGGAGGGGTCTTTTGTATTTTTCCACCCCTAAGACTGAATTTCGTGCGTTTTCTGAAACAGATTTTTGGATATACAGCGTTTTTATATACATTATACTGTAGAAAGACTGAATATTCAGTTATACTTGCATGGTATGTTTATGTATTAAAATACCACAACTTAGTCACCAACTTTTTTAGTCTAGCCGGCCAGCAACTTAAATCTATAGGGATATGCTATCCACTTGGATATTTTTAAAATCTAAGGTTGTTTACAACACAATGTCAATGTTTAGCATTTCTAAAAAGACAAGACTCTCATTTGAACATAAAAGACCGGACATAAGATCCACAAAGTAAATTATAGTGACTAGAATATCAAATCTTCTTCTAAATTCCATATTTCTTCTATTAAATTCCATTTTGCTTCCAATGTTTTGCTTATATTTTAGAGAAAAGAGACTTTGACTGGGGGGGATGGTTGAGTGGGTGGGGCGGGGTTTTTTACCCCTATTCCCAGCAGCAAAATCTCCAGCAAAATGGACCGTTTGCAACTGGCCTAAAAACATTTTGCATAACAATATCTGGAGGGCAGGAAAATGCAGGAAAATGCTGTCACTTATCGTTTTCAACTATTTTTAGCGAATTACAAAGAGCCTATTGCCGGTGAAAGTGCCTTCCCCAGCGATGCAAATCCCATTTCCCCATTGAAAATAGGAGAAATCCTACATACCATTTTACCTCTTCACAAGGGAGAGGTCAGTCAACTGCTGTCAAAATAATTTTGCGACAACTGTAAAATAAACAGTTTAATAATACTGTAGTTCAATCATATTGTAATGTATTTAGCTACACACGTAAAAATCTCACAATGCTGTTATTTTATCAAGTTGCTACAACGCTGTCACTCACATTAACGTGTTGACAAATTGTTGAATTGCAGAACGATAACAAGTTGTTGGAACAATTGTAACAAATCTGTTGAGCTCAACAACCTTGTAGTAAGTTGTCAACAAGCCGTTGAGAACTTGTCAACATGCTGGGAAGAAGTGTAGTGCGAACACATCCTGTTGACAAGTTGTTGCAACAGCATTGCTACAAGTCTCCTGCTTTTTTATTACAATTTGTGCGTTCCTACGTGTGCATAGGTAAAAAATGCCAAAAGATTCAGCCCTATAATCGCGTGCAACAATAATCAGACAAGAAAGTAATTTGTGTCTTCTCCCACCTACAATGTTTAAACAAGATATAAAGTCAACGGCAGGCAGTCAGCTCAAATATAGTTTTTCCAGCATTGTTTAAGGAGCTAGGTGTATTAAAAGAGGTGCATATATGAGGTAGGGAAAACTACAGAAAGTGAGAAATTATTTAATTATGCGAAGTCTCATTAGTGTTGCACTTGTTTGAATCGCTTTGTTAGGTGATAGTGCAAAACAAAATCAGTACGTACGTCCTGGTTTAGTCAATTGTTGCATGTGGACGCCTAAACGTAGCCTGAGTCTGGCCACACCTGGGCGGGATTTGTGGGGTCCCATTATCTGGTGTGCATTATATTTTCAATTCTTGTATTGTAAATGTTATATCTTGTTATGTTTTAAATGTTCTGGATTGTGATTGAGAGGAAAGGGGACGTCATATGATAAATGTTCCAAATCACTCCTTCTCTTTGTGCTGCATAATCCACGATCGGCACTGCTGATGGTAACTTCTTTCATTTTCTGGTAGCACCAAGTCTAAAATGCCAGCGTATGGTGAAAAGAAAGGCAAGGCCTCATCAAGCAAATCCAAAGACGTCTTTGATTTTGAAGCAGATTCTGATATCAGTAAACGAGAAGTTGCAGTGAATGTTACAGGTAAGTTTTGGAAATATGCGGACTATTAGAGAATAAAGTTAACTATAGTTATTACAAAACAAATATGCATCACTATCATGCACCTGTATTACAGTATACCGAATCTAGATTTGACTCCTCTTCAGAAATGAAATTTTAACCAAATTTTACAACATCGCAGGGATTTCAGAAATATTCTGAGTAGGTGTCTGTTTCGATAAAGTAGGCGGCTGTTGGGAGGGGGCGGTCTACAGGGTGTCTAAAAAAAACGCTATGGAAATTCAACAGGCTGTCGTGCATCATAAACGTGGCTAGATCAATTCAATTTTTACATATTTATAAAATCCAAAACCCCAGGATTTCCTGGAACCCATGGCAGGGGAACCGCTAAATAGGGGTGCACCGGAACCAGCTTTTAAGTTCCGGCCGGAACCGGATTCGACCGGAACTGCAAAAAAGTTATTCAAGTCATCAAGGAGAGAGCTCGCAAATGTTAGAATAAAAAGATTGACAAGCGTTAAACGTCATAATGAAGTGTTAATATTGTACATTTCCCTTGCGTAGTCCAAATTTCTTCCTTCTGTGACCTTTTGTTAGATACAAAAACATTTGATATTCTATCTCTCTTAAAACGACAGAGTTCCTGTTCCGGCCATGCTTTTTTTATTAGTTCCGGCCGGAACCGGAACTCTAAAAAATCGGGGCTCCGGGCGGAACTAACCGGCGGGAACCGAGTTCCGGTGCACCCTCACCGCTAAATAACGGAATATACGCATGGGACTATTATTAATTAAGCCCTTGAAACCTTGTTTAATATTATTTTTATCCAAGAAACATGGATAAAGGTGAGCGGATCAGGTTAAAAAATAGGTAAGACACAACAATGCTCAAAACAAACATATTTAGAAATCCAAGATGTATTGTGGATTATCCTTTGCATTGTGGTTATAGTGGTATCACTGATAAAGATAGCGGCCTCGAATGAAAATATTGAATGTTTTCGCGAATATTTTGCTGTTGGCTATCGCGCACCTGAGCCTAGCTTTTTTTAAAAGTTCTTGCACGGGTCAGGACAGAAAATAAGCCATCTTGAATATCACTGATACCACTATAACTACAATGTAAAGCGTTACGAAAACGTAATAAGGGGGATCACTATCAATTTAAGTGGGGTGTGCATCATTTTAGAGAATGGTCGTGGAAGTAAGAGAGGAAAGAAGAGATCGTTTGAGACACCAAGTACAGTGGATTTTTATGATTCAATGGAGGAAGACCAAGATGATGAGGCTAAAGGATGGTAACTAATTTCATTGATTAGATGTTATTTCTAACTGTTATTTAACAATTAGCCACTGAAGGCGAGGTGATTACAAACCTATATCAGTTCCCTGGGCTACGAAGTGAATATAGTCTTGCATGTGATCACCGAGCCTGAGGTGACTAATTGTTTTAGCATAAATTCAGTATTGAAAAATAACAACATATACAAACAGTGCAAATATAATTCACTTCACTCTTCCGCTTTTGAGTCAAACAAATCCAGCTGTCGGAACCTTGTCGCCCGAACCTTGGAGACTATCTTTGAAATAGAATCCAGAAATAAATTTGTATGATGTTGAACTGTACCTCAGCGTACACTACTAAACTATATTGGGAGTACTACTCCCAATATAGTTTGCTCACAGTCGCATATATGCACATATAATAGAAAAACTAACATTAACAACACAGAAACGTTGGAAAATATCAACAATTAACATGTAGTTTCTTCCGTTGAAAACGATTGCAAATCCTTGTATGTTTGTTTGTAGTGGCGACATAGAAATGCAGAACTTATTGGCTAGCTTTGGTGGTAAGTGTTTTGAACTTTGGGACGGTCTTTACAAAAATATTGGATGTGCAAACGTAGGCCGCCAATATATTCCAACCTCTCTTTTTTGCATTTTTGTCTAATGAATACAATCAGGTTTTATCAGTTTTTATCGCTGAGTGCTGTAAACGCTACTTGGTTATATCGACTATCTTTCTGATATATTCTGCATTACAAAGGGTTTGGGTTATTTTCATTAAACTTTATAACATATACATCCTAAATTAGGCTACGTTTTTACCCATTTGTGTTGAAGATGAGTATTGTCATGTATGCAGTCGATGGATGATTTCGTGAGATGACGTTTAGGTCACAAATCGCACTATCGTATTGTAGCTAACCTATCCTACAGGTCCTGATAGATTTGTCGTTTCAGCGGAGTTTGTTGTGACAAATCATTTTCGCTGTCTTTTGTTTAGCTGATATTCGTAAAACGATTGCCACAAAAAAGAAGAATGTTCATCAGTTCACAGCAGGCGCACTCAAGACAACCGATAAGAAAGTTGGTGAAATTTGGAAGAAACAAAAATCTGATAGGTTTGCATTTTAAGCAATTTCCAAAATTTACTATCCAAATAGACACCGTTTTGATTTTAATAGGCAATTCCAGCTTTTAATTTAGACGCGCAGGGGGCGACGGGAAGTAAGGTATCATATTGCTGATTATGCTGAAAAATTTCAATAAGTTTTTATTGAAACAACCGAAATATTTCCATATTTACAAGTATAAGCTATGACTCTGTGTTTACACGGCCATCATTTTTATATCTTCAGCATAATCAGCAATATGGTACCTTACTTTCCATCTGCCCTGCACGCATCTGACTCGTACACAGTCGTCAATTACGATTTATATAGATCAGTGGACGGAGGTGTGCGTTGCATGATGGGAGCAATGAAGAAAAATTGACATTTTAGACCAAACCAGGAGTAGCTACGAACACGAAGCTGAAATGTATTTAATAGTAAAACTATAGAGGGCACTCGTAAACTGGATACATCCGCCAGCGAGGTGGAGGTGTGCACTCTCCGAGTGTTATCATGCTGATATGAGAAGTACTAGTTAAAATATGAGCAGCTGATCTTTATGGGCATTTACAATGGCAACTGGCAAGCGCGCAGCGCGAATATTTTAAAAATTATTTGTTTACTTTATTGGTATTCACTGCCCATGTGGACAATCAACGCTTCATTAGCAGGCATTTCAAATCTGAATTAGTATTGATAACTTTCATACACATCCCTGCTTCTGAATTAGTATTGATATAAACTTTTCATAAACATATCCCTCTAACCTGACTTTCTGATCTTTATTGCCAGTTATACAAGTATGCACATGTGACCTAAATACCACGTTGTGATTTGTTCGTAGCCTTATTAATTATTCATGGTTAAGAAATGCACACAATAATGTAAACGCGGATGAAAATGTAACCTCCTGGCGGAGGTAATGAATAATTTCCTTTGAGCTCGTTCATAATATTTAATGTCACTTAGTACTACAACATTTTTACATTTATGACTGCAATATTTTTCTAGGTCAAAGCTTATTGAGGAATATTCAAAGTCTATTAAAAGTGCCATGAACCAATGGGATATTGATGTTGGAAAATTGAGAGAAAGTGAAGAAGAATACCAGGTAAATACCTGTTCCTTCACTAAGATATTCTTATACAATCACTTTTCACTTTCAAAGTACTTGATACACCATTGGAAATACTGTGATATTGTTTTGCAATGTAAGTTGTAATTATGTGGATACATGGCGAATATATACTGTAGGTCGTCGTGTGTACATTAGCGCCCGTATTATAAAAGCTCACTCACACTCACACTCAATGAGTGGAGGATCAATCTGAGCTTCTCTTGAGTGTCAATGCTGTTTTTGAATACATATTAAGGTACGACACTAACCCCCCAGATATTCAAAAACCGCAGTCAATGACACTCGAGAGAAGCTCAGATTGAACCTCCGCGCTCATTGAGTGTGAGTGTGCTTTTAGAATACGGGCGTAAGTTTCGGAAGTAATAAAATATCATTCCTAGCCAGCCTTTTATGAACAACTTTATTTGTTCTGTTGAATTATTTTCGGCTTTCCTGCTCAGCAACCTGCTCTTGTACCTGGATCAAACGAGTTCGTATCCGTTCGGTGGCATAATCAAATTTGTACGATTTATAGTACAGCAGCTAGTAAATACAGCAGAGGCGTGTGGTCGTAGTAGTGGATAACGTCATTTGCTACACCCTAGAGTCAGAGTTTGGATTTAGGGGCTGGTATGATTCGGGCTAGGCAGGACGAGACAGTTGCCAAGATCCCGCTCGAAATGCGAACTCTGTTGAGTGTTTATAAAATCCCGCCAGAGCTGGATGACGGGATCTGTTGCCGGGATCCCGCCTAGACGAGACGAAAAATACCCATATCAACACTCTATCCCAGCTAGACGTGGTGAACTTGCCATCAGAAATACTATACGCATAAACGCGTTTTTGGAAAAAGTATGACGATAAGCACTGAGATGGTCTCCTTCTGGTGAATATTTACGGTTAGGTGGGACGAAAACTTTCGGTTACGCCTAGCCGGGATCATATACACAGGGTGACAGGCCTTGAAACAAAAAAATGCAGTGCAGAATACGACATAACTTACATACATAAGCCCGAACGTAAAATTGTATGTTTAAATAAGACAATTGAAACTTCTAATAATATGCAGGCCGGCATGAAGGATCTAATCACACACCGATATAAATGTATTCAACAGATAGATAACATTTTGCTGTTGTCTGCTCAGTCAGCCGTTCCTTGCGTTATCAGCAATATAGTATTGTAATTATCAACCGTTATCAGCAATAAGTTTTTGGGTTGTAACCATAACCCTAACCCCCACTCTAACCCCCACCCTAACCTCTAACCACTACCACCACCTCCGATCCATAATACGCCAGTTACATTTAGAACTAAAACTTTTGTCCAATGCTTGTGGTTTTCTCTTCATTGACAACCCAATAACTTATTGCTGATAACGGTTGATAATTACAGCTCAGTTACAAAGCATGATATCATACGTTGTAGGAACAAGAAAATGGCCCATGATCCGCTGGGTATTAAGGCTGCGTTTGGGCGTTTAAACAAAAACGCTACGGCTAGCATTCATCGCCACGTTTCTTAGACCCCATTTATTACATGAGATCGGAACGAAGTCAAACCGGGACCATTTCGTTTCGGTCACAGTATTATTTATAATAGATGTCTACATTAGACCGGAACGAAAATAACTCGGACCAGTCTCAAGTCATTCCGCCTGCTGGACCCGTGTCTGGACCGAGCCGACTGACTTCAGACCGGCATGAATTCAGACCGGGATGAATGTAAATTACACAAATACATTTCAGACCGGTCTCGGCTGTAACCTTGACATTGGAACAACACATGCTAACAAAAGTCATCTAAAAAAGAAAATTGCTTGACAAGGGGAATAAATTGAAAATTCTGTGATTTTCGTACCGGTCTCATGTAAACATGTTGACAATTTTCATTCCAGTTTGACTTCGTCCCGGTCTCATGTAAAAGGGGCCTTAGTATTGACTAATGTGTTTACATTATAACGGTCCGAGTGGTTTTGCCGTTGCATACCAACTACGGACCACTTTAGGTTTGGCACTCCGGATGCAAATCTGTCTCAGTACGTTACGCTAAATTTGCCATAGCGTTAAGCCCATTTTCCACTAGCCGAATTTGTTCGCGCGAAGCGAAAAACAAATCTTGGCAATGTGATTGGTAGCAAAAAAAATCGCCCCGAAAAAGTTGAATCAGTTCCTACTTTTTTACTGTTCGCGCGAACAAATTCGCCTGGTGGAAAATGGGCTTAAAGGCTGATTTCCACCGTTGCGTTTTTTGTACGCACGTAAACGCACGTAAAACTTTGACTCGTTCTATTTTTTAAATATTTTACAAATAAGTTAACAAATGCATACTAAAACTTGCGGAACACTAAATTATGTTGCTTTATTTATTTGGTTATTTGATAAGTAACATTTAAACGGATTTAAAGTTTTACGTGCGTACAGTATACTGTACGTACGCATGAAAAAGGCAAAAATAGTGTAAACGTGGCGTAAATATTTTACGTCACTGAAAAGGTGTCATCCAGTGGGCCTGTCCTGTATGAGATCATTGCTCTCGACCAATGCATTGTGTGGGATATATACATGACAAATGTTTAACTCGATTTCTAGACATTGTTCCAGCAGATGTTCAAAACCATGCAACAACAGCGAGTTGTTCAAAGTCAGCGTATTAAAACTGTGCTTCACATAACTGAACAACTCCATAAGAGTTTCGATGAATTGGAAAATTGTCATTTTGAACAACAGAATAACGTGCAAGGAGAGTTGAAGAAGGAAATGACTCAGTTACAAAAGAAAATAATCAAAGAAACTGTAAGGAAATTTTATTACTTTTTGTCGGTACGATTGAATGGAGAAACAGGTGCAGCAGCGCCTATGTGAAAGTCACAGAGTATTAAACTTTCCGAAAGTACTAGTAGTAGTTTCAACATCGGGTTCGTACTGCACGAAAGTGCTTGAATTTGGAAACTGCAAGGCATAAAAAGCCTTGAGTTCATTCAAAATGCTCGAGTGTGCTTAAACACTTCAAGTTTAACGTTAGTAGTTCTCAAAACTCCACTTCTCTGAAAACCGTTCTTATATCATGAAAGTTAACAATTTACATATTATTTTTTGTTTCTAGCAACAGCAAGAATTGTCAAATGTCAGGAAATCCCTTCAAACTATGTTGGCCCAGGTTTAAATTATTCGGAACGGTTTAATTTCCACAAATTAATGTTAAGACATATTTATTTTAATAATTATCATTATAAAATAGTAATGTAATTATTGCTTGAATTGGTTATATATTTTACAAAGAGGATTAAATTTATTGTAACATTAGTAATAATGTTGGATAATTACAGTATATAAATATGCAATTATGCATAATGCAAACGAGTTAAAGTTTTACATTTGTACGTTTTACATTTGTAGCCATGAATTGCAGGTAATATGCTTGAATGCACGAAATAATAGCTAAACCAGACGTAGTGCTACAGTGACGTACCTTGGAGCATGCACAAAACAAGTGCATCACAAACGCGAAGATATACTGCTTTTGAATAAATGCCAAGATTTAGGATTCCGAATAAACTAACAAATGAACAGACTAACAAACCAGCGGACTAACAAACTCGTGTACCGAATATAAAGCGAGGGCTAACGTCGTTTGGGCACCGTAATGGAGGCTGATTGTATGATTCATCGTAAATATGCAGTTTTCATTGTCAGAATTCGGTAAGTGTCTATTACTTATATTAAAAACAGTTTATCGCTGTTGTAACGTCACCCAAACCTCAGGTAATTAGGTCAAACATACTGTAAAACTAAGGTTGGGCGGACACGGTGTTTCTGTTCAAAATGATATTTCTACAACCAAGAAAGAGTGGTAGTGCTATTAACTTCTCGGCATAAAACAATAATGATCTGTGTTTATGACCATTCTTTAGAAAGATGTAGTTCATTGTATTTTATTCTTATGATCAATACAAATATGATCAAAACCCGTTGATATAGGTTGGTGGCAACCCCCATGTCCACATGCAGGAGATAGCTCCTGTACTGGATTACTATTTAATCCAGTTTAAATCCCGGCAAAGCCTTCACAATATTTACAAAATAACAACTTTTAACAAGAGTATACCAACTATGAAAATGTCAGGAATATGTTAGAACTTTTGTAGCATTGAGAAGCTGTGATACGCAGTTGAAAAACTGAAATGACGTTTCTTTGACTTTTGTGACGGCAGAATCTGAAGCGCCATCCATGACCATGTGATATAAATCAGCATGAAGCTAAGAATAAATAAAGAAACATATGTCATTCATACGGCATGAAACTCTTTCCTATCTTGAACGAGAAGAATCAACTTCCATTGCAGGTTTCAATTTCCATGTTTTGCTTTTCAGATACCGTATATTTAGCGCCCACCCTCATTCTCAATTTAGCCCGCACCCTATATTTAGGCCCTACCCTCTATTTAGCCCCACTCCTCAATTAGCCCCACCCTCTATTTAGCCCCAACCTCTATTTAGTCCCACCCTCTATTTAGCCACATCCTCAATTTTGCACCCACCCTCTATTCAGCCCCCACCTCTATTTAGTCCTTCCTATATTTAGACCCCCACCCTCTATTTAGCCCCATCCTCTATTTACCCCCATCCTGTATTTAGCCCCAACCCTCTATTTAGTAGCAAACTCATCTTCCCCATCAAATTGTATAGGTTCCGTACGCAAATGGTAATTGAAAATAATTTTGTGTCATTTGCTTTCTGTTTCAAAGGAGCCACGAGAAATATGTTCATTTATACCTTTGTATTTTCAGCAACATCGTCTGAGAAAGTTTCATCAAATTCACTTAACTTTAGTTTACAAGAATTCTCGTTACTTGCCATGTAGATAAACCAATCATCCTAAAAAATGCGAAAATCAGATCCATGCAGTAAACATATTTAAGGAGCCTATATTTTAACACGAGTAAAATCGTCTGGCGTTAGACAGAGTAAAATTTAGAAGTAGGGCGCATTATGAAGCAATGGCACTTAAAGAGTTAATTTTATCCCTGTTTTCATAACTGCATTACAGCATTGTAAAAATAACATATAAAATAACCACAAAACATTTTTCGACGTGAACAATTTTCCTCGAAATCATGGGGATACAAGTACTACGGGAACGTCAGTAAAGACGAGTTGAGGACGATCATACTATCGTACTGCCGCGAGTATTCCAGTACGATGTTCTTTTCAAACAACTATATTTACATAATTTCCACGATCACATACACACATTATTATTCAGCTCACTCCCCATTGGGGTTTTTCGGTGACCGATTACATGAGTATTACGATTATTTATGTTACTTACTTGGCCTACACGGCTAAAAACGCACATGTTGTTCCAAGTTGATATTGACAGGACAGGTGTGAACAATGTTGTGCGGCCAACTATGAACAAGTTGTCAACCATGTTGTTCCAAGTTGTTACAGTTGAACAATGCTGTAAAAACATGTTGACATGTGGGCCGCACAACCTTGTTCACGCCTGTTGATATCAACCTGGAGGCTGGAACAAGTTGTTGATTTTCTCAATTTTTACGCGTGTAGACTATTTATCCTTACAACAATGGACCTTTCCCCTTATAACTAAAATCTCGATCTAGACAAAAATTTCATCACAGCTTGAAAGAGCATCACAAAATTAGTAATATTCCAAAGTTTTGTTGCAAAATCTTGTAAAATGCGGATAATATAGCCTTGCGAAGTTTGCCGTTTTTCAGTCATTTTGTATTACAAACGGGAAATTGACATCCGATTCGGGTGTTGGGGCTGCAATTTCCCGTTTGTAATGCAAAATGACTGAAAATTGCAAACTTCGCAAGGGTATATTTTCCTCATTTTACAACATTTCGCAACGAAACTTTGAAATATTACTAATTTTGTGATGCTCTTTCAAGCTGTGATGAAATGTTTGTCTAGACTTGCCTAGATCAAAATTTTGGTTTTTAGGGGAAAGGTCTATTGAGATATTACTTTCCTAACTGTGTTTATCCTAACCCACCCTACCAACTTGCCCTGTGGGAGGAAACCGGAGCACCCGGAGAAAATCCACGACTTTCGACAGAGTTTTGACTGACTCTTTTCACATGAGTCCACAGCGAGAACATGCAACGCCACTGTTAAACTGAGTGATGTGGATTACTGCGAAGAACCAACTTCAGCCAGCAGTATAATGAATGCCTTGGCTCAAATACTTAAAATACATATATTATTACTTTGTTTCATGCCATGACCGTTTCAAATTGTGAAACTCTCTATTGAACCAAAGTAACGTACCATAGGTCGGAATACCTGGATCGACATCAGGGACTGGTTACGAAGGCCAGATAGAGATTTTTCAATCTTTCAAAAAATGTCTGAAAAACTGTGAAAGCACGGATATGGATCTCGCAATAGATGATTCCAGCTAAAGACTAAATTTTGATTTCGGCAAGAAGAACAAAATCCATCACCACAGCTAGAAACAACATGTTAAAATTAGTAAAATTGCAAAGTTTGGCCGCGAAATGTTGTAAAATGCGAAAAATATAGCCGTGTGAAATTTGCAAATTTTGTATTAATTTGTATTACACGCGGGAAAATGCACCACATTTGGACCGAAAGTGCATGTGCATTTTCCCGTGCGTAATACAAATTATACAAAATTTGCAAATTTCGTAGGGCAATATTTTCCTCATTTTACAACATTTCGCGGCCAAACTTTGCAATTTCACCATGCTCTTCCTAGCTGTGGTGATGGATTTTGTTCTTCTTGCCTAGATCAAAATTTAGTCTATAGCTATTAATAAAATGAAACTTAATCTGGTTACACCAATCGACGACCAATTTTAAAAATCTTGAAAACTTGTTATCCCGCAGACAGCCCTATCTGGCCTTGGTACAACTAGCCCCAAAGTGAAAAAGAGTCTTTACCTCCATTGGTGGTTCATCGGTCTCTTGTTCTGTGGCTTGAATAACGATCTTCTCTTTCCCACAATCTGAGTTCCATCGACTCCAGGAATATGCAAAAGCTGAGGCAGTCAGAGACATTTGGTCATAAATATTCTTCTCAAGCGTTGAATCCTACACAAAAAATAAAACTTGCAAATTTGTAAAACAAAAGTGTGTTTCCAATAGGAAATTAAAACCTGACGCCAACCTTTCCCTTGCAACATTCCCTGTATCTATACAAATTTGTCCAAAATTTGACGATTTATTCTTGGACACGAAAGTTCTTAGACATAAAATAGTCATCCCAACTGCTACTGGTGAATGGAAACGTCGATATATGCTAAATCGTACCTTCATATTTAAGCTGACATATTTCTCTGCGTCAACTGATGGAAATACATTCACGCCGGAAGCCTTCAATCTCTGGAAAGAATGTATATAGAATATCAATTCCTCTTACAAGCTGCCATCTACATTCGATGTGGTATATAGCATAGAGCTGAGATGCTACTTCGTTGTTGAATATGACACGAAAGTAAATGTACAAAATACTTTCGTCGTGATGATGGGATTTTCATTGCTGTTATAGTGTAACAGTTTTAAAACATATTTATATAGATCTGCTTTCATCCTTGCGACTCGCGCGTTGAATCTTTTAGGCCGCTAGAAATCTTGAAACAAGCCGCGGGAAGTTGTTTTTGAGTTTTTTATCCAGTTCTTCTAAATTTCTCAAAATTCAAACAGCACCGTATGTTGTTAACAAGCTTTTAACCTATCTTTTAGTGTGTTTTTTTTTACATATTTACGTTCAGTATATTGTCGTTTATAATGCTCGAAATTTTCAACAACAGTGTCGCGGACTGAAGTCATATTTTATTACTGTCTTCAAAGCACTCTTAAAATACTTTAAATTTTAGAGAACTGTACGAAGTCACCTTACTGTAAGGTGATTTTAGGAACAGGAGTAGACCCTCACATCATACCTTAATAAGATCTTTGGGATACATCCATTTACCACGTAGATGTCGTAAACGTTGTACTGAGTCCTCAGCATGAGCTACACAGCAATATGAATCCTGCACAGAAGCAATATTTATTAAGAAAAAATATGAACATTAAAAGGAGATTTTTAATATTGTATGTTACGCAGCACGCGCTCAAAACTATAATGAGTATAATAATTATACCATTTGCGGTTATATGACTACATTAGTTTTCGATACGTTTCTCAATCGGCAAACAAACTTAAAAAGTATGCTTAGTGCTTTATCTATAAGATAATGCTAAAATGAAGAAATTTTAGATGATACGCCATAGAGAAAATGATGTCTGAAGTTCAGTAAGTTGTGCTTAATATATTGCAGCTGTAAATAAGGCGTCACTTTTAAAATACATTGATAATGGAGTGATTCCCGCAATAGACGAAATTTTGATCTAGACAGGAAAAACGAAATCCATTACCATAGCTGGAAAGAGCACCTTAAAATGAGTAAAATTGCAAAGTTTGGTTGCGAATTGTTGTAGAATGAGGAAAATATAGCCCCGTGAAGTTCGCAAATTTTGTATATATTTGCATTACGCGCGGGAAAAATAACCATTTTTGGGCCGAAAGTGCTTATTTTTACCACGCGTAATACAAATATATATACACAATTTGCGAACATCACAGGGACCATGAGTTTGTCGGTTAACCAAGTCATATCCGAGTCCGAGTTAAATCCGAGACCGAGTAAAATGCCTGAGTCACTGTTTAGCGGTCTTTGTAGTTCAATGACTTAGTACCCTAACACTAACCCTACTCCTAACCATATTCGTCATTCAGTTCAATTTCGTCACGTGACTCGGGCGTTTGACTCGGGCTCGGAATTGACTCCGTAAATGGATTTACTCGACCACGCATGCTCCAATGAGACTCAAAGGTTATATTTATTTGACACCAACCTTGACTTCAATTTCAAGATCAATAGCAGCCGCCACGATAGTAAAGATACAACTGTTGAGACCATGTGGACGGATTTCCCAAGATTGAAATGGCATGTTCAGGTACAAGTCCTATATCAAAGTGATACAAATTGATGCATGCTGCGTTTATATTCCAAATTCCAATTCTCTTGCGTAAAACTAGTGTAAATTGCGTAAAACTATCGTAATTCAAGAATCTTGATCCGTGTGTCAGAGGTCAGATTTGGCTTCAGATAGGGGTCAGATTTGGCTTCGAGTAATCATATAGCTCAGTGTCTAAAGGTCTGTTTACACTTGCAATTTTTGTTGTGATTTCTAGTGCGATTTTCTCCTTCTGATGGATGTGAACGAGTAGAGGAGTTACGAATGTTCAGAGTACATGTACAGCAATCTGAACATTCATGACGTATCCACTCGTTCAGACCAATTAGAAGAAGAAAATCGCACCTAAAATCGCAGCAAAAATTGCAAGTGTAAACAGGTCTTAATGGAGGTTGAATTTAAATTATCTGCATTGACTTGCACTGATACAAATATTTAAACCATTATGTGAATACTAAGTTTTAGGGCTGGCGAACTCGACGAGTAAAATACATAAAAAAGATACATCGCTAAACTTTATAAGAAGGATACTTTATGCTATATGTACCCTTTATTCTTTCCTTGGGCCTGCACGCGGGCTATGTACCCTTATGTTTTGGAGTTTTCTAAATTAGGGGTCCCAATATCAAAAACCTGTCTGCAAGGGTATGAACAGTGATCACAATTCCCGTTGGACAACAAGGTTAAACAAATCAGCGGTTTCTTCTCTACTTCTGCGCCCACTATACCATTTGGATTTTATGACAAACGACAGTTGACTTTGACGACAGTTCATTTTGCAACAAGCTTACCTGAAATATTGCAATAGGCGCAAATCGATCAGTTTTGAAACGCAACATGTTGGTTTCTGGAAGAAAAATAAGGAATAGTTTACGTTTGTGTGCTAAAAGAGATCAGGAACGTTAGGGATGCATGCACCTTTCTGCCACACTCACAACTGCAGGTGTCGTACATTTTGGGCAGTGGGGGGTGGTGGTTGCAGGCACGAATGCTTACTTATTCGCATACTGTATGATACACCGAAACAGTACAATTATCATGAATGTTCAAACATCGCCACACTTTGCGAGTCATGGCTGCAGAAGTTAGGGAGCCATAAAGCTAGGATACCCCCATAGTATAATGGGTTAACTCCAAATTCCAAACATCAAAACTTAGTTCAATTCAGAATTCAAGAGGTGCAGCCGACTACAAAAGTTTACGTTTCAAAATCTGGAGTTAATGGCTAACAACTCCAAAATAGTGTTCAGCTAACTATCAAAACCTGCAGTTGCTGCATTTCAATTGGAGGCTTTTACAGTATGTAAGCCTGGAGTTAATGGCTGGGCTGGAATGGGATAAGCTCCATTCGAAGATTGAAGAACACGTACTGTACAAGACCATGACGAACAACTAGGCTATAGGACTTACGGTCATTAAACTGAATATCACTGAGGCCATCTAGTCTCCAGTGATTCTTGCTAGGTTCCCATCTAGCTACTTGAGGCTGTTCAAAATATGATACATCCGCGGGTAATCTAAACAACACAAAAACTCGTGAAAACATCTAAATTTTCGAAACGATCGTTTTAAGAATAGTTTGAACCGTTTTAAGAATTTAAACCAGTGTGCATAATAGCCTTAACTGGTAGTAACTGGGTAGTACGATATTGTCTTTCCAAATAAAAAAAACTGGAAATTGTATGCCCCTCCTCCCATTATCAGCCCCCCCCCCCCCCACCATGACAGTTCAGTAGTAAAAGTACTGCACTAGAAGCACAGGGGCGCGGGTTTTTTTTGCCGCAAGGCCTGTGGTTGCATTTTTCGCAGTTGCTCCGGGTCAGGTCCAAAATGTATATGATGTTCGCTCGAAATTTGCATCTACAAAAACGGTTCAACAATCAGTTGTATCATGGAAGCGAGATGTCCAATACCTTAAAGTAACATGTATTGGCGCATTTCCTGCATTAACCTTTTGCGTCTGATCTGTGGAACCATCAGCAGCCTGTTCCGTATCGTCATTATTAGGAAGGTCATTTTCAGATGACGTCACATCCTCATTTTTCTTTGAACCACACACATAAGGCAATGTGACCAACTTAGGAGGAACAACTGTTTCGAAACAAAATGTATTAGGAAACAATAGGTTCGTTGTAGGTTGCAATTAATGAATTACATTGCAATTAATAGGACTGGATTTGTTATTTATTTCGCAAAGACAGATCATACGCAGGTGAAGAAGCTTCGTCTGTCTTTAAGCCAGTACAGTACAGTACAGTACAGTACAGTACAGTACAGTACAGTACAGTACAGTACAGTACAGTACAGTACAGTACAGTACAGTACAGTACAGTACAGTACAGTACAGTACACGTACTTCCGGGTGTATTCGCGTATCAAAATGAAGAGTTCGTCGCAAGTCAACTTTTTGGCGTACTATGGAAGTATTAACCAATCAAGATTCACTAAATTTTGAAATTTAAAAATGTTTTTGATACGTTTCGGAAAGTGGAAAACTGGCTTTAGGGCCTGTTCGTATGAGCATGGCTGGAAAGCTCAGCAGAGTGGGATGAATGCTTTCTGTTTTCATACGACAGCTTTTATCCCAACTGCAAAGTTTACCCGCTCTGGACGCTGCATTAAAGTCCCAGAGAGACTTACTTGTTATGATTTGACTGACTAAAAGTGTGTTTGTTGTGTTTTTCAAGCATGGAAAATTATGCAAATTGTAGCTATATATTACAGTCATTTTCAAATGTGTTGGGACAGTTGCCCCAACTATACCTATTGATATAATGCTACCAGTAAATCAAAAACCTCGCCAAATATATCTTGAAGTAATGTAGCAGAGTCAGTACACGTCAGTATGTACATTCTACGCATGTTCAGTTAAGATGAGATAGGTCATCTATGGCAAGTTTTCATATGGCAAGTTTGTTTTCTCAATTGCCCGTGTGCACGTACATCAAATTTTTTATGACAAATTTTTGGTTTTCTGACCTTGTCATGGTAAAAATTGGCAAAATTGCCTAATAGATGTACAGACGAGCGGATGAAACTTGTCATATGAAAACTTGACATAGAAAACTTGCTCGTCTGTAACCGGCTTAAGCTCTTAACTTGTGGCCGCAATTTCTGACGGTGATTTGTTGTGTGAATGACTTACTGTGCTGCATGACCCAGTTCTTAACAACTTTTGGTTGAGGAGGCAATTCAAACAGATCCATATAAATCACTTTATCAGCTGTATTAAACGCTCGTAGATCAACGACATCATCATCGTCATCTTCATCAAATTCAGCATCACCATTGGTCGGCTTCGCTGGCTGAGTAGGTTTATCTGTACTACATTCAACCACATCTACAAATAAAGAAATCAATGTGCTATAATACTGTACACTTTCTGAAAGACGTATCAATATACCTTTTCGAAAGCATGCTATAGTTTGCTATAGCTGGTTGTAGAGTCGTATTTTCGTTCTTATTATATTGGGTTTCTATTTTATATAGAGACTACTTTATTGTTGGTGAGTATGTACGATGTACTATTTAAAACACGAGCAGGAGTGTTTTTTTTTTTATAAGACGTAAGGTATAATATAATATAAGTTAAGGTAAGGTAAGGTAAGGTATAATATAAGGTGAGGTAAAATAAGGTAAGGTAAGGTAAGGTAAGGTAAGGTAAGGTAAGGTAAGGTAAGGTAAGGTAAGGTATAATATAAGGTGAGGTAAAATAAGGTAAGGTAAAATAAGGTAAGGTAAGGTAAGGTAAGGTAAGGTAAGGTATAATATAAGGTGAGGTAAAATAAGGTAAGGTAAAATAAGGTAAGGTAAGGTAAGGTAAGGTAAGGTAAGGTAAGGTAAGGTAAGGTATAATATAAGGTGAGGTAAAATAAGGTAAGGTAAGGTAAGGTATAATATAAGGTGAGGTAAAATAAGGTAACTAAAGGTAAAATAAGGTAAGGTAAGGTAAGGTAAGGTATAATATAAGGTGAGGTAAAATAAGGTAAGGTAAAATAAGGTAAGGTAAGGTAAGGTAAGGTAAGGTAAGGTAAGGTATAATATAAGGTGAGGTAAAATAAGGCAAGGTAAGGTAAGGTAAGGTAAGGTATAATATAAAGTGAGGTAAAATAAGGTAAGGTAAAATAAGGTAAGGTATAATATAAGGTGAGGTAAAATAAGGTAAGGTAAAATAAGGTAAGGTAAGGTAAGGTAAGGTATAATATAAGGTGAGGTAAAATAAGGTAAGGTAAAATAAGGTAAGGTAAGGTAAGGTAAGGTAAGGTAAGGTAAGGTAAGGTAAGGTATAATATAAGGTGAGGTAAAATAAGGCAAGGCAAGGCAAGGTAAGGCAAGGCAAGGCAAGGCAAGGCAAGGCAAGGCAAGGCAAGGCAAGGCAAGGCAAGGCAAGG
>CACRXK020003060.1:0-38549 GCA_902702795.2 Paramuricea clavata | reverse complement strand
TGATAAGTAATTGTTTGTGATAACATTAAGTGATATTTGAGGATTCTTTGCACTGGTTTTATGACCAAATGACCTACTTATGGCGACAAAATTAAGAGACAAGTTATGCTTTGCATGGGCTGGCGATTTTGAATGCCTAAAGCGGTTTGTTAGCGAAGATCTGCAGCTCAATGGAACATGGTCTCAACCTGGCGGTGACAAAAAGCTATTTACCTTTGATGATTCAGTAATAATATGGAAAAAGAATAAAAACTTGTTGTATCTTGATGGCAAGAAAGCGGGCGATGTTATGAAGGAATTATGCAAGCAGATATGTAAGCAGGACGAGGACATTTCAGTTGCTAAGCAATCAAGCATGCAAGATGTTTGTGAAGACCTCGAAAGTCTTAAGCTTGGCCAATAGGCAATTCCCATTATAGCTAAGCATCATGGGAAATGTGGTAGGCTTCACTTGCACGCGAAATGGCCGCCGCGAAGCGAGCATTTTACATGCGAGAGAAATTGCTTTATTAAAGTACTTTTTTTCCAGAGTATTATGGTTTAAATAGAAGTAATGTGTTTGTATTACATTGAAGTGTATTGTGGACGAAGTATATCGAAATCGAAGCGAAAACGGACGAAATAATTGGTGTTGAACAGGCGAGGAGCGAAGAATGGCCTCGCAAATACGAACCGAGAGGAAGGTTCAAGTCTACATTCTAAGGTGAGTACGCTTGGTAGACATCGGACTCCACGATACAAATACGTGTGACTTGTTGCTTGATTTATATCTCGATTTTCTCAACGATCCAGCGTTATCTCGCGATTTTTTCGCTTCTTGAAACTCTCAAATTCGGCCCATGATGTCTTTCGTTCGTTCGATAAGCATGGCCTCTAAAAGCAGTCTTTTAAAAAAGCCTTGAAAATGTTTTGGCGCGAAAGAAAACCAACCTAAACCGGGTTTTTTCCGCCCCAGCTCTGTTACGTTGCCAAAAGCATAAAAAGAAATAATTTTACCGCTGTTTCTGCCGTTTATAATAATTTCTGCTTCCTTTGTTGTGGTCGGTTCATTTCCTATCAAAATAAACAAGTAGGTTCTAGCTAGTTAATTTTAAATATATTAAATTTACCTCTTTTAACTTTGTTAAAACTGTTTAAAATTTGCATAGTTTTGTGCTTAGTTAAATACAAATTTAAAGGTATTTAAAGGCATTCTAGTTTAATTTTTTTCATATAAAGCTGCAGGCAGTTTAGTGGACAAGAATATAAATATATTAATATTTTAAAATAAGGAGTAGGTTTTAAGGCTGGTCCTAAAAATTAAATTTCTACATAGTTAATTTTAAAATTGTTAGAATAGGTTTAAGTTAAATAAGTTTATATTATGGGTAATGAACCAGGAACTTCAATAGAGGCAGATACAAATTTGGCAGCATTAGGGGATGGTTGGACAAAGAGTTTAAAGAATATCTCAGAATTTTCATACCAGAAATTAGAGGAACATTTGGTACTGGATGCTAAAAAAACACCTGACAACAAGCCTGCATGCTGAAGCATTTAAACATAAAAAAGTGGATACAGACTTTTCAAGGCCGGTTATCCAAGGCAATTTGTGGTCAAGCCAAATGTGAAGAAAGGAGATAAGGCTATTTTCCGGCCAGATCCGGTTCCAGCCGGATCTTAAAAAATTGGTTCCGGTGCACCCCTAGGGGAGATATGCCAATCAAACCTTTACCAGTGTTATGGTTTTTATACGTTGAGAAGGTTGCACTTTGACTTCTTGGTTGTGAGAGCATTTCTATAAATACTTGCAATCAACAATCATCCTAGTATTGGGATAACTCTCCTTGAAGCTGGAAGGCATGGTTTCTCTAATATAATTTTGTGAAGACCAAATGGGAATGGATCTTACTTATGTGTATAAAAAATCAAGCCATGTTATCCAAATTCTAGATACTTGGGATTTAGACAAGTTAAATCTATTTGCTAAATCTCTTTCCAATAACCCCAACCTGAGTCTTGTAAGAACAGCTCGTCCTCTGGTGATAGCCTCCTCTTTGGCCCACACTTTTCACGTTTTGCAGTTTGATTTGAGCGGTTTGATGATACATTATACTGTAACCTTTCACATGCTGGACACAGATAGTTATAGAAAGCTTTAAATGTACCATAATTGGAAAAGCCGGTGTAGAACTCAAAGTCACGGCAAAAATCGGGCATCAAACCATTAAGTGACAGGCGTGTGGATGCATGCGAGAAACTGTTTAATGAAATCACCACAACACCAGTAGCTAATATGCATAATCATGTACCATCTAGATACTTTCCAAATTACGACCTTAGACACTCAAGGTCTTTTGTTGTTCCTCAGACCAAAACGAACAGATTTAGAAACAGTTTTTTCCCTTCATCTGCAAGGCATATCAATAATATTAACTGACAATCGATTCTGATATTCAGTTTTAGACTGGCTAACATTTTTTTAGAAATTTACTAGTTTCATAGCTAATTTGTAATGTAACTTTAAACTTCTGTAATATAGAATTATAAATTGTAATGTAATTTTAATCTTCTGTAAATATAGAATAACTAATTTAATCATTTCTCTTGTAAAATTTAGCACGCAATTCAGCCTCTTGGCTGCTATGTGTTAATCTTATTAAACAAACAATCTATCTATCTATCTATCTATCTATTTATCTAAAAATATCATTGCTTTTAAATTGATCTATTGAAAAATCACATTGCTGAACCTTTTCCTTCAGCTTTGAAATTTCCTCTTCATATTCTTGGTTTTTCTGTTCAAGAGTCTCAACTACATGTTCAAGTTTTGAAATTTTATTTCTTGAAGATGTTAGCTGTTCTGCATGTTCATTTATTATGCATCTATTCTCATTTGGGTCTCTTCTGGGCTTTGTTGGTGTAGGCAGCAAAACTTTTTGCACAACTGTTGGAACATTGTGAAGACAAGTCTTCTTGCCACCCACAAAATGTTTTGAACAAACTCGGTGGCACTTGTTAGGTTTAAAGCTTGCTCGGCCAATCAAGTGTAACCACATATTTCTCAGCTTCATATCAGTTGGAATTTGATATAATGATAGCTCAGGATTTTTTTTAGTATTGCTATCACATTTAGGAATACAACAAGTTGTTCCACCAGTGCCACCATTTTGCTTTTTCCTAGAATATGTAGTTTCTAGGTCTGCTGCCAAATTTGTATCTGCCTCTATTGAAGTTCCTAGTTCATTATCCACAGTATAAACTTATTTAATTTAACTTAAACCTATCCTAACAATTTTAAAATTATGTAGAAATTTAATTTTTAGGACCAGCCTTAAAACCTACTCCTTATTTTAAAATATTAATATATTTATATTCTTGTCCACTAAACTGCCTGCAGCTTTATATGAAAAAAATTAAACTAGAATGCCTTTAAATACCTTTAAATTTGTATTTAACTAAGCACAAAACTATGCAAATTTTAAACAGTTTTAACAAAGTTAAAAGAGGTAAATTTAATATATTTAAAATTAACTAGCTAGAACCTACTTGTTTATTTTGATAGGAAATGAACCGACCACAACAAAGGAAGCAGAAATTATTATAAACGACAGACACAGCGGTAAAATTATTTCTGTTTATGCTTTTGGCAACGATAAAAGAGCTGGGGCGGAAAAAACCCGGTTTAGGTTGGTTTTCTTTCGCGCCAAAACATTTTCAAGGCTTTTTTAAAAGACTGCTTTTAGAGGCCATGCTTATCGAACGAACGAAAGACATCATGGGCCGAATTTGAGAGTTTCAAGAAGCGAAAAAATCGCGAGATAACGCTGGATCGTTGAGAAAATCGAGATATAAATCAAGCAACAAGTCACACGTATTTGTATCGAGGAGTCCGATGTCTACCAAGCGTACTCACCTTAGAATGTAGACTTGAACCTTCCTCTCGGTTCGTATTTGCGAGGCCATTCTTCGCTCCTCGCCTGTTCAACACCAATTATTTCGTCCGTTTTCGCTTCGATTTCGATATACTTCGTCCACAATACACTTCAATGTAATACAAACACATTACTTCTATTTAAACTATAATACTCTGGAAAAAATGTACTTTAATAAAGCAATATCTCTCGCATGCAAAATGCTCGCTTCGCGGCGGCCATTTCGCGTGCAAGTGAAGCCTACCACATTTCCCATGATGCTTAGCTATAATGGGAATTGCCTATTGAAGAAAATATTATATACTTACTAGAAAATACATGCATGCAGAAACCCTCGCCTTGCTGACAAAACCGTTGTATTTTCCGAACATGAAGTATCTAAAGTAGTTGTCATGGTAACACGATAATTTTTTAAGAATATTCTTACAAATGAAAATCGCCTAAAAATATCACTTTTAATTACAAAATTATCAATTTCCCAACATATATATGTTAGGTATGTAATTATACGTAATACAAGCTTCAATTTAAGGTAAAATTCAACCACAAACAATTCACAAAACGTTTTAAAGTGTTCTTTATAAAACTAAACTGCCTTTAACTATTAAATGGCTTTATCGATAAACTTTGAGTTTGCAATAAAATGATTTCAAATTCTCGCTTGCAAATAACTTTGCTTTATTTTTTATTTAAAAAATTCAATATAATAAAAAAGGGAATCAATATTAAAGATACACTGAAATTATATGCTGTCTTGTTTAGTTGTTTCATATACGCAAAGGCCGTCGGGTTTTAAAGCCATTATAAAATCAATATTTAAAACAAACTTACCTTCGTTAACGTCGGCTCCCTTCTTTTAGCTGATTCTTTCGCCCTTTCTTTCTTGAAATTTACAAAATCTTGCAGAAAATGAAGAATATTTGCAAGAAATTTATCAATCATCAACTCATCAAATCAAGAAATGTTTGCTATTTCGCTGTCGTCATGCAGTCGTTATAATGCAAACTTTAAATTGGACCAATCAGTGTCCGTTATTCATGACAGTCCGCCATATTTTTGAGATCAGTGATGATGACCACCCATCGTTGGTGACCGACGCCCGCGCTCATTGATGAACTTTAGACTTCCCTAATGCTTTCGTTTCCCCGGGTGTAAATAGCCGGGGGGAATTAGTACCCTCGCACGGCGCTTCGCGCCGCCGGCTCGGGGATAATGAATTACCTGAGCAATCTTTTCGATTTGATCTAAGTGTGAATCCCTTGTCACAATAGCACTTGTAACCTCCAGGAAAATTTTTGCACCTCATTTGACAGCCATGCACCATACCACTGCTTGGATTACACTCGTCGATATCTGCAAGGATGAGGTATATGGCAAAATACTGTACATGCAGTCTATTGTATGCATTAAAACATATAATACATAATTTTTTTATCAATTATCGCGTATTTACAAGTTAACGTATTGTTATATGTCGTTGTGTAGTGTGCGACCAAGGATTTATTCATTTAGATTTTCAAAATGGCTCCTTTTGAAATTTGAGCGGTTGGCTCGCGAAGATAAATATTATTCCATGTGACTAAAGTAGTTATAAGATTGGCTCGAGAATCAATTTGAGATGCGATTATATAGCAATGCAAATCGATAGTAAATTGTTTTGTCAAAAAAAATCCGAATAAAATGAAGCACTTTGGTCTTTGGTAATAGCTCATAAAAACTAAAAAATAACTTTGAATACATTTCGGTCCCGGTTTAACGGTGGTTTGAGCTTGCAACAATTTACTGTCTGCATTAAGGCACGATTCGATGGCTTTGCATGTCTATTACCAACGATTACTGTAGACGTATAAGATCATAGCCTATCGAAGGGGAGATGGCTGTGAAACTTATTAGAATAACAATGTAACTCATTATCTATGTTGGTCAACGTTTATTCATAAATCTGGTCCTTCACCGTCACGTGTGTATTGTATTTTTACCCAACTAACCAATAGCAATGTTTTAGGAAAGTCACCTATCTGTGACTCGAACAATAGGGAAACTGGAAATTGCTATTGGTGGATTTGGCAGAAATACAATACACACGTGACGGTGAAGGATCATATTTATGAATACACGTTGACTAACACAGATAATGAGTTATATTGTTATTCTAATGACACAGTCATCTCCCCTTCGATAGGCCATGATAAGATTGACTATTATTTTTTTGGACAGGATCGATTCAGTAGTATGAAATAAATAAACACCCTAATATCTCAAAAATGCTTTTGACTAACTCTTGCTCGTCGTGTAGCGACCACAGCATTCAACCATATGCCATGGAGTTTTAACTCGTTCAAGAGTAATTTGGACACTGTTTCACGTTGGTCACGGAGGTTAATTTAAACACAATTATTCACTACAGAAATTTTGCATGGGTCAATTCTTAGTTTTGAAGGATTTGTATAAGTAATGTTCAAAGGAACTGCATGATTCATTGTCTAACACTTTTCAAAATTTCTCATTGTATTATATTGAATTGTATTGAGTTAGTTCCCTCAAATATTTCTTGAAAATCCTTCTTAGTAAACTTAGAGTTTACCCACCAATGCCATGCAAAATTCTTACTGTGATCTCAGAAAAATCATTGATAATATAAACTTGCTTTTACCTTGACAAGATTTTGCTAATGAGCTAGTTGACTTGAATCCACTTATACAAGGGCAACTATAACTGCCTGGATTGTTCTGGCATCTTGTATTCGAGCCGCACGAATGTCGACCAGTAGAACACTCATCAATGTCTAGAAGCGAGATGATTCATAGAAAATGAAAACACTCCGAAAATTAACATCTTGAACGTAAACTCAAGATTCGAGCTATTTAAACAAGAGAACACAATTCAAGGTAAGCTAGCTTTGACAATGACTTTCATATAGGCGTACGAGCCGGGGCGGCGACATTAATAAATAGTTCGAATCTTGAGTTTATAAGATGCTAATATTCGAAGTGTGTTTCATCTTATATTTTTCTGGTCAAGGATGTTGAGATGATTCATTGATCATTAGTAAGAGAAAATATAATAGGCCTACGTCACATGATCAAAAACAAGTAGCAGACTAAACGAGCGTTGGTATTGTGTGTAAATGCACATGTTATTTAACATTGAACATAAAATTGTGAACTACGGCGTCTTATAATTAAGAAAAGTATTATTTCATTATTTAATGTTCCGCTTTGTAGTAACCTACGCAATGTTCGCAGGCTTAAGCAGGTTTTCCACTAGGCGCAAGTTTGTGCGCGGAGGGGTCACCATTTCTAGTACCATCGTCATTTAGGGACCGGTCATTCATAATGGGAGGGGGGAGGTGGGTGATAAATACCAAATATTGAACATTTTGTAGAGCCGTCCCGAGGACCCGTATTCAAAATAGTTGTCATTTACTTCGAATCCTATGGTGAACTGTATATACGTAATAAAGTATGGAAACTGCGATTTTGTGGTAAATATATGATAAAGGCGAGAGATTAAAAACGAGTAGGAAAGTATTAAAAAATTGGGGTCGCATATTTTTCACTTTGAGTCCGCCCCCAATTCCGGGAAAAATTTTCTCGCCCACCGCCACCCTCCCATTAATAACGACAGGTCCCTTACCCTTAGGGGACACCATTACACCTTGCACTGGAATGAACACTGTAACAATATTTGTAAAAAACTTAATTTCACTCTTGACTTGCTTAATAAACGCATCTTACGAAGCTGCTCTACTACAGTTAAAGCCATTATAGAGTATCAGCCTAGTCCGCCCTAAGCTTGAATACGCTAGTTGAGTTTGGAACCCTCATACTAAACGGAATTCTGAGAAGATTGAAATGATTCAACATCGCGCCGCTAGATTTGTTATTAACGACTTTTCTACACAGCCAGCAATCTCACAGGCCTATCGCAAGCTGTTGATTTTACAGGCTTGCGGCAAGTTGTCAACATTAAGTCGTGACAGGTCTGTTGGTTTTGTCAGGCGGTAACAGGCTTGCGGGAACAGGTAACAAGAGATAACAGCTCTGATAGAACAACTTGCAGTAAGTCTGTTGAAATCAACAGGTTTGTTACAACTTGTTCCAACAGACCTGTCGCGAGTTGTTTTTGTCAAGTCTACATCAAGCTTGTTATCAGGCCTGCGACAAACCTGTCCAAAACAAACAATTTTTGTCCTGTCACAACAAGTTTCAACAAGCCTGTTGTTGGGAAACAAATCGAAAATGTGAGTAAAGAGAAAAATCGAACTAAATGGACACTTCCGGCTTCACTTTCTCATTCAATCATTGTCATTGGTGGCAATATTAAATCACATAGGAGAGACTATAGTCTATAGTATCTATTCTGATTAAATGCAAAAGCCGCTGTTTTATTTTTAAAACATAGTTCCGATTTCCAGAATCCAAATTCCAATTTACTGACGTGTGCTATCGCTATATTTCTTTGATCTGATTGGAGAAAGGCGTGTGCACGTCATCATTCCTCGTTGCAATTGGACGAAATATTACAAACATATCAATCACGTAATCATGTTTAGCTGTTTTTGAATTTTGAGCCAAACAACATTTCAACAACTGCCTCAAACAAACAAGTTCAAAGCTGTTTTGATTTTTGAAGAAACTGTGGCAATGAGAACACAAAATCTAGAGCTTAAGAAATGACAAATACATGAACAACCGAGTGTTCACTACAATCACTACAACGTTCTTCATTGTTGATATGAATATGTAATTCGTTATATAATTTCTTCCCAATTTCAAGTGAAATCTGCGAGCGAGGAAGATGCCTTATGTATTATTGTATGTACTATTTTGAAGAAAAATATGCTTAATTTTGAAAATTGTTTACGATAAGAACTTTTTTTTAATTTGTCGTATTTTTTCGACTGTTTTGCTCAAAAATTATCTCGCAAGTTTGTTTATAAGTGTTTACAACCGAAATATGGCAACCTGTTTTGCCTTTTTTTGTTCAAAATAGTGGATACACAAGCTTCATAAGGCGCTTTCCTCGGTTTGCAACAGGTCTGTCGTAAGTTGTTGAAAACAGCATTGCTGCAGTTCTGTGTCAACAACTTGCGACATGCCTGTTGAAAACAGCATTGCTGCAGCTCTGTCACAACAGCTTGTAACAGACCTGTTGACAGGCCGTTGCGGACCTGTCAGAACAGACAGGTACAAGGCGAGCGAACGCATCCAGATATCGGCTTGTTGACATCAGGTTTTAACAGATCTGTTGCAGATCTGTTCCGACTTGGGCGAAATTCGCTGTGTAGATACAGCCATGTTTCCCCAATGATCAACAATTTAGGATGGGACACACTTGAACGGCGTAGCTACGTCGACTACTTAACCAGTCGTGTATGTTCTACAAGATCCACCAAGGCTGCGTTGAATTAAACCTACCTCTGAAGTGTGCACTCTAAAAAGAAAATCCAGACTTCCCAATCTTCAACCCTTTCGAGTTTCGGCAAGTTTATTGTAACAATGATATTTTCAAATTTTCATTTTTCCCAAGAACTATTGTAACTTGGAACAAACTAGTCCCCTTTTAACAAACAGCCTACAAATATCAACACTTTTAAAAATGCTGCATTAGAGCATATTCAGTTTTAGCATGATACTTTTATTGTACAATTTTCCTTTTAAAGTTTTCCACATATTTAGTTCATAATTATTTTGTTAATGCATATACAAATATAAGTATCTCCTAGTATAGTGTATGCTGATTTAGGAGTATCAGATTAAAGATTATAATAAAGGAGCGGAATTTTTCTTGTCTTTCCTAATTAACTCCACCCGAGAAATCACAAGACAATGAAAAATTGCGCTCCTTGCGCAAAATCCCGACTAGTGTAAAACTGGCAAACTTAATACATATTTGCTACAGATTATATGTGAACTAACTAGTATAAGAAAAGAAGTATATATAAATATACTGTTAAAGAACTATGAAAAGTTGGGGAGGGGTAGTTGTACGGTACTTTCCTTTAACGATTACATTATTGAATTTCTTAGAAGCAAATGTTGGTCCAACAGAATACGAAGCTGAATTATAATCATACCATATACCACATTTAACAGTTATTCTATATGAACTCGAGTCGAATATGAGTTGATACCCGATGAGGCGCGTAGCGCCGAATCGGCTATCGCTCATATTCGACGAGAGTGAGTGGATATAACTGTTTTATTATATACACAAGGTCTTAATTCACAGACTATGCTTTTCGGATATTTTCAATATTTTTCAATTTTGTTTATGTTTTTATCTTCGCTCTTTCGGCCGATTACTTTTTCCAAAATATACATTTTTAATCAATTTAAATTTTAAAAATTCATTTGATAACCTGTAAACAATTTGTGGGAGTTTTTCATTGTGTTTTTAATCCTGCAAAGGCTATAAAAAGTGTGAACAACTTGCCGTTTTCTCGTTCGCAAAACATCGGAAATTCAGTTTCAGCCGCCATTTTGTTTTTCTCTAATCTCTACTACCATGGTATGAGCTAATATCCTGCTTGTAGAGAACCAATCAGATTGCAGAATACCTCATATCCAGACCTTGTGTGTATAAGAATAGCATACAGTCGGGAGGTGTATGGATTGTGCTTTACGCGCAATTTGACTTAGGTTGCTTAGCTCCGGGTTCCTTGTTCCCTCGTCGAATTGGTTTTAGGAAGTTTCACTCTACAACCTCTGCTTTTTAGATAGTACAAATGAATGGTAAAAGTACAAATGAATAATCATTAATATGGACCGTGGTTTGTTTAATATAGCTGTTTTTCTGGACCTACAAAAGGCATTCGACACCATAAATCATGACATCCTGTCGAAACTTGATCTTTATGGCCTACAGAAGCCATCATTAAACCTTTTAGGATCCTATTTAGCGAATAGGACCCAAATGTGCTCCGTTAATGGCGCTCTGTCGGGCACGAAGTTGGTTACATGTGGAATCCCTCAAGGTTCAATTCTTGGTCCACTCTTATTCTTATAATCTACATAAATGATCTGCCTAACAGTTTGGAGTACTCGTCGACAAGAATGTTTGCCGACGATACGACTCTAACTATATCTGGCAAGTCAATTCAAGACGTAGAGGTGGCCATAAATCATGACCTTACCAACGTTAAACAATGGCTTTCTGCAAATAGATTATCTCTAAATCTAGTCAAAACTGATTATCTCCTAATAGGATCACGGTACAAAATCAATAATTCACTTGCATGCTGCTCCTAACGTATTTGTTCGTAATACACCAATTAAAAAGGTCGAAAGAAATAAAAGCACTTGGAGTTCATATTGACGAGTTTCTATCGTGGGATAAGCATATTGATAGAATTTCTAAGAAGATTTCATTCGGAATTGGGGCGATTAGAAAGCTAAAATCTTGTGTGGATCATAATACATTAATTAATATGTGCTTATGCCCAAACCTAAGACTGAATATCTTTAAAAAAGTCTTGTGGAACAGCCTTTCAGATGAAGAAAGAAACAAACATTCTCTTGCTTCATTTAATTCATGTGTACGAAACCACAGGGGGTCCAACTAAGAACTGTGTTTATATGAATATCAATAATATGAACAAAACATCATATTAAACGTAATATGAATAAAACATCATAACGTAATAATATATAAATTATTGCACTTACTTTGTATAAATCATAAGAGCTTGCATTTACAGTGAATAGCTTCAAACATTGCTTCGAACGATGATTCACAACATAAACAACATATTTTATTATTGTTCAAAATATGGCGAATCAATTGACAAAACGAAAATATTACATGGCGTTCCAACGAAAATAACATCAAGGATTGCGGGCGCGAACGGAAGGCGAGGGAAGAATATATTATAATAGAAGGGATGAAACACCGGTAATGCGATCATTTGGTGTATCCCATAAGTAGCCTGTTCTCTCGGAAAATTCCAGAACGCCTCCTGCCAACTCCAACAACGCCTACGCGCTCAATTAATGAAAATAAACAATGTTAGCTATACCGGCTAATATGAAATATTTAAATGTAGCGACCAACGTTTTTTTTTTACATTATTTAGTTTTATTATCCCCGAGCCAGAACGGAACCAAGTCCGTAACTTGATGCATCACAAGCAAGTCTTAATTTCCTATCTAAATCGTAGTGTACTAACAGGGTATCATTAGTAACACTTTGTTTATACAAACATCATAAGCTTTTTGACATTCGGACGTCCACTAGCTTCCACTGGACATCTTTTTTTAAAAGCTTATGCAAAGGTGCTAAGGTTGTTGCCAAATTTGGAAGAAATAAATTATAATATTATACCATACCCAAAAAAGATCTTAGCTCACTGACGTTAGATGGCACAGAGGCCTTCCTAACAACGTCCACATTCTCCTCTACCGGGTGCAAGCCCTTTTCATTAATTTTAAGACCTAGGTCCACAACTTCTGGTTTTAGAAACTCACACTTGGACTGTTTTAAGTGTACATTATGCCGACATAATCTTTCTAAAACCTCACCTAATATCTTCAGATTCTCTCTCCAGTCATTCCCACCAATAAGAATGTCATCCTGCTTTCACACGCATTTCTCTATCCCTTGGAGAATCCGATCCATTTTAGACTGAAATCTCTTAGGTGCAGATTTAACCCAAAAAGGTAACTTAGTGTAGCCATACAACCCTTTATGTGTGTTTATTGTAAGATACTCTTGGCTCTCTTTAACGACATTTAGCTGAGCATATGCACGAGATAAATCGAGTTTATTAAAAACTTTAGATCCTGTTAGCATAGTATACAAATCATGTGTAATGGGAAGAGGATACTGCTCGTCTTGCACCGACTGGTTTATTGTAACCTTATAGTCTCGACACAACCTTATAGACTTATCAGCCTTTGGTACAACTACTACAGAACTTGCCCACTTTGTCCTCTCAGTTTTTTTCTTCTAACTCTTTTCTAACGAAATCAGCTTTCGTTGTAGGGGTTAGCGTAGTCAAATAAAGTTTAACCTACCTACCTGCACTTCCGGACAAAAACAAGATGGCTTCCGGTTTTGTTCCGCTTACAGACGAGTAAATATTTTTAAACTTTACTTGTTTTACAGTGTGAGGAGGTATTTACTATTTCTAATAAATAAAATTACTAAAAGCTTGTAATGCTGTTTTGTTTACAACTCTTATGGAAGCTGTTATACAAAATGTTTTAAAAATATTTTCGTTGTTTTTTAGTCAATTTCGTTTTGTATGGTCATTTCCTTTCCTTTCCTTTTCTTTCCTTTCCTTTCCTTTCCTTTCCTTTCATTTCATTTCATTTCATTTCATTTCATTTTATTTTATTTTATTTTATTTTATTTTATTTTATTTTATTTTATTTTATTTTATATCCTAAAACAATTATTCACCTCATACAGGGTCGCTCAAAAGTCCAAGGATATTCACCCCGATGCTTTGCATCTCGGTGAAACCCTTGCACTATTCACTCCCACTTTGGTGAATATTAGTTTTAATTAATCGATGAAAAAGAAATCACGTTGAGCAAATACCTTTACATGTGCGTTGATCCGAGAGCAGTTTATAGCCTGAGCGACATGTGCATCTGTAGCTACCTGCCATATTTCTACATCCTCGTTTGTAACTACATCGGCTCTGGCCCGTTTTGCATTCGTCAGTATCTACAATGTTTGAATATAATATAAATATAAGGAAACAAACATGCGCATTAAATATAAATATAAATATATAATATAATACACCCCCCAATACGATACGATACGTTACGTTACTTTACGTTACGTTACGTCACGTCATCTCTGCTTTTTAGGCAAAATATAAAACACCTCTTAGAGTTTTTAAAATACAAAATTTTATCAGAAAGTAAGAATGAATAGACCAAAGGAACAAAGCAATTTTGTCTATAGTTCTACGTGTAGAAATAGTAAAATTAACCAGCTTGGCATTCGTCGAATTTGTTTTGGTCTCGACAAGTTTTGGGCAAAAGCTCTGTGCAAACTGATCGCCGAGAAAAACCTGGAAAAGGATACAGGAATACCCAAAACTTAAAAAAAGGACTGTGATTTAGAAGGTACCTTCAACGCTTCTGACGAAGACGTATAGGTTATTTTGAGGCAACGAGGGGATATGTGATTTATTCACCGAGGCGCGTAGCGCCGAGGTGAATAAACACATATCCCCGAGGTGCCTCAAAATAACGTACTTATTTTTCACACTGCGAGGTCGCGTTAATGGGTCAGAATAGAAATAATTCTTAATGCAATATTGCCTTCGTTATGTTGTTTTTTTCTCATTTTTTTGTGCTGCAAAGACATTGCAGGTGAATATTAGAGGGGATTATTAATTGCAGGTGAATATTAGAGGGGATTATTAAACGGAAATTGATTAGAGGGGAATATTGAATATATTCCCCGCTAAGACCAAAGGAAACCGAGCAGGGTGAAAAATAATGCTAGATATTCGGCAAAAATACAATAATTTCAAAAATTAAAACTGAGCAACACGACGAAACTTATTCGATTTAACGTCTTTCATGGCAAATCCAGCAGCCCAGATGCAGAAATTAAAAAGATTACCAAATTGGTCTGTGTACCACTGCCCCCCATTTTAATTAAACAGTTTCCCCGCAGCTTTACCATCAAAAGTTTATCAAATTTTGTCATCTAGTGACATTTTGAAAAAAGCCAAATTCCACTAAATTAGGCCAAATTTCATTTGTTGAAAAAAGCCAAAAAAAAATCAAATCTTAACAATATTTTTAATAGGACCCTTTCTACTTCAATGCCGTATCTTCTTTTTTTACAAAAGTAGTACAAGTAGAAACAACCCAAATAATTTATTTAAATTATTAAAGCAAAATTTATCATTTTTACATGCAAAATACTGAGGGGCGAACGTTTGCGAAGACATGGCTATAAAAACGTTTCATTGGTTAGTTATTCAGCCTGACAATTGGCTGAATTTCCTGAGATCAGATTGGGTGTCAATAGAACTGGGTTATCCTCAATCCTCTGACAACGACACACAATTCTTACATGTTTCTTTATGGCTTAAGGCAATTCTTACATTGTTCTATATGGTTTAACCTTCTTTCGCGGTATTAAATTATGCTAAAAAATACTGAAAATTCCTGTCAATTGATAAAAAAGCCAAAAGGCCAAACATTTTTTTAAGGCAAACAAGAAACAAAAAAGCCAAAATCGAGTTATTTGGCCACAAAAAAGCCAAGTTACCAACCCTGAATTTGAATCGTTTTTGCTCCTTGGCTCGCGACAGTAAAATCATGTGCGTGACGTCTTTGAGTACATATTAGGTGAATTTTAATGTCGATCTTTTGAGTAAAATTGTTTACTATGTAATATCTTCTACTTTCTATTTCTTAAACATTAATCTGAAGCGTCTCTATAGTGGAAACGTCAAACCAATATGTGTGTCGTGAATTGCCTCCTATATTCACAACAACTCACTAAAAGTAGAGATTTCAAACGCTTTTATGAAAAATATATTTATTCTCGCCCCGTCTCAACACAATCACACAAATTCTTGCAATGTACAAACCGCATGCTTTTTGATTGACACTTGCGCATTAATTAACTTCAGGTATGCCATAAACAGTTAAATATTAAATATTGACAATCTCCAACAATGTGGAAGCACGGGTGGCATAATGACAGATGCGGTGAGCAGAAAAATATTTGGGGCTCACGTTTTTATTTCATGGCCAGAAATTACGGACATTGATTCTGAGCATGTGCGAACTTTGACAAACAAAATGGCGGATTTGTTATATATAAATCATTAGGAGTGGTGCGGTTTTTTGAAATTTAAACTTGTTTGATAATAGCTATGTCATTTGCAGACTTCGCAATAATATAAACTATATCTGGACCGTAAAACAGGAAAGTTTCGCATCGGGATCTTACCTATAAGTTGTTCCATTATTCAAGTTCGCTTCATAGTACATCGGCGTATAATAAAGTATAGTAAAACTTGAGAAAATCGTTCAAAACCTACATTTCGCTCTGGCCGCATGTATCCCTCGAACCCTTCATGAAATTTGCAGACTTCGTGTCGTAAAATATATGTTGTCCCCTGCTTGTCTGCATAATTTCATAGTGATACGATTTTTTTAACTTGTTCCAATTTACGGGACAAAATGTTGATATTTTACCCATAAATACCCTGTCGATAGGCCGTAAAACATTGCAAGAAGAACGATGTTTCATGAATTGTCGTCCATGTTTGATATCAACAAGAAGCTTAGGAACCAGGCTGTCTTTCAGTGTGGGCTACACGGAGGGATAGCGATGTATACACAAAATATTTGAGTCGTTTACCATGCGTATCACTTTATATCCCATCATAATAAATGAAAGGTATGTAAAAGGCCGTCAATACCTAATATATGTATTTTTCTGCTATATTTAAACAAAAAACTAAGCAAATGTATTTTTTTAGTTAAAACTTGCGTTTGTTAGGTATGAATAACTTTTCAAGGGAAAAACCGCTGAGATATATTGCGGGCGCATGTCTGAATTTCTGGCCATGCTGCATGTTAGGCCTGTTTCAAACGTCGCATTTCGCATGTGTCGAATTCAATTGCTTGAATTATGTGCATGCAAAATTCGACGTCTGAAACGATTAAATGCGACGTTTTTAATTGCGGTCGACCTTAACTTTAAATTCGACCCGACCGGTCGCATAATACGTGCTAAGTGCGAGCTAAATGCGACCTGTTTCAGACGTCGCATTTTGCATGTGTCGAATTCAATTCTGCTAGGGTGGGGCTCGCGGAAAAAGTCTGGAACGAGGTAAAAGAAGGACGGCATGTAGTGTTAATGGATCAAATTTCGCGTGTAGGACATAGAATGGTAATAATTTCATGTTTTTTTTGTGTGTTTGTGTGAAAAATAGTCAATAGCCTGATGTGAGTTTACATACAAGCGAAAATAAAGTCGCGAAAAAGAACATTTATACGGGACTACATAGTATTTTTTTCGTGCTTTAAATAAGACGAGCCACGGCTTATTTCGCTGGTATAGTCGTATAAATGGCCCTATACTGACATACTGAATACTGTGTTTATTTTTGAGCGAAACTTCGCTCTTGTTGTTTACGTTAAACCACAGCTAGGTTAAAAATAAATGTCAATCTATTTATTAAAACTTATCAAAGGGGCGTGTCTACACCCCTTAATTAGTTAATTATATAACATGGTGCACTTTTCTAAAAAAAATTGAACTTTTTTCTTACTAATTTTAAATTTCCAGGGTTAGCATTAGCGTATATGCATGGGTTAAGAATTTAAAAGAGATGAAGAAAAATACCATGCACAGCAGCCAACATTATAGATATGCAGTTAATTTTATTATTAATTTTAAACTCGTTTCTGCTAGCATTACAATTGTTGAAAGCAGACGTGACATTTAATAAGTGTATATAATATTCGTATGGGGCTTAAAGTATAATTGTTATTAAGAGGCAATTTTTTTCAATGTCACGTATTTGCAATGAAAAGTGTTCAAAACCTAAAATCTTTTTGGCGTTCCTCTCAAAATTACATTGTTTTAGTTTTATTCTCTAGTTTATAGAGTTAGCAACCTTTTTAAATGCATCTGCCGGTTGAGAAACATAAAATAATAGTTAAAAATTGTCAATTAAAATACAATTATCAATGATGCTTTAAAATTGACGCCATATTTACAGCCATATAAGCAAAACTTACTGAACTTCAGACATCATTTTCTCTTTGGCGTACCATTTAAAATATCTTCATTTTAGCATTATTTTACAAATAAAGCACTAAACATACTTTTTAAGTTTGTTTGCCGATTGAGAAACGTATCGAAAAATAAAAATTTTGAATTTAGTCATAACCTCAAGTGATATATAATACGCATTAGTTTTGAGCGCATGATACGTAACAAAAAAATCTCACAATATAACATTTTTTATAGTACGCGAGCGTTGATTAACTATTTCTCGTCTTCTCAGACTCCCACTTGTTTTTCTATAGCTGTATGACTGTTTTCTATAAATTCTATAAGTACTGTTTTCTGTATCCATTATATTAAATAATTGTATAAACCATTCTTACCACTACGACATCGAGAGCCTCTCCAACCTGTTTTACACACGCACCAGTTCGGGTATATACATGTACCACCATTTTGACAACCACCAGTACATCTAGCTAAAGATATCAAAAAATATTGATCATGAAAATCACGTCGATTTGCAGTAATTAAATTTTGGAAATGTAACTTTTTAATTTCACTACCGAAATTTCAAATTTTTTATGTTACCTGCCATGTCATATTTATTCCTAATTACTATACAGTGAATGCATACGTCGTCCATATACCAGGAAACCAGAACTTATACTTTTGCATTGTTTGCAGAAATATATTTTTGTCCTATTTAACAAGAGAGGCGCAGTTTTGAATATTTCAGTCAAATTATAAGACGCCTATAGGCATTGGGCAACCTATCATATAAAAAGATATTAAATTAAAACTCATCTATAATCGCAAATTCTGGAAAAAATTAGGTCTTGTAAATATCAACAATCTTCTCATACCTTATCCATTATCCTGTGGGATATTATATGCCGAAAGCGCAGTATATCCCGTACAGAATTTAATTTATTTCAGATCCATATATGAGGGTCCTGAAGGGGTAAAATGGGAACTGGGATTTGCTTATTTTTGGGTGGGAAAATGGGATTTCATGCACTGGGACTGGGATTCATCAGAAAAAAAACAATAGAAAATGGGAATAGGATTAAGACTTGAGCAGGACAGCCACTGAGATGATGGGATTTGTGCTCTGGGACAATGGGATTTAGTCAAAATTTGGGCTGGGAAATGGGAATACGACCCCCTTTAGGACCCTCATATATAATCCCTCTAAAGCGGTAAGAACGAAGCTAAAATGAACATGTTTTGTGATTGGCTGCCGCAAACAAAAGTGATCAGTGTTTGACAGGTTATATCCTTTAGTTTTATTACTCGCTGGGGCACCCTATGCTCCAGGCGAGTATAGGTTTCGGCATGCATTTTTCACGGATCGTCGATAGCAACAAAATGGAATGTTAATGAGCTGCCTAATAAAACCTAATTTATCCTTTTCAAAATGGCCGCCTTTCGTGGAGCGGGCAAAATGTTTCAAACAATTTCATTAAAATTTTCAACGAATTCTATCTGTTTTCTATGGATTTTGCATTGTGTCTAACTCTGGACATTCTTGCTAGTTCAGTTAATGCATTTTTATTGGTGCACGACTCAGAAAATCCGAAATTTGGATCGTTGAATTCCCGTGCACGATCATAATATACTGAAACTGAATATAAACGACCCAAAGACAATTTCAAGGTAAAAGGTTATAACTTAAACCACAACGTAGTTTTAATTAATTAATGGATAACTACCATAGATATATTATATACGCTAGATAGCGCATCTCTTTTAGTAAAATTGAAACCACGAATATTCCAGCGGTTACCCCCATTTGAATAGATGGCGGCCATGTTGGTCGTTCCCACTTGCTAATAAACGCTTAAAAACAACAATAAGTTTCATCATTTGAATAGTTTGAAAATGTATTTGGAATAGGGTTAACTTAATGTTTAAGTTCGCTGTTTAAGAAATAGAAAACATACGAATCTTCTCATTTCATGGGAACGACCTGAGACTGCAATCACGGCTTCAATTTTTGAATTGCAGAATAATTAGATGCACTATCTAGTGTATATAAGATATCTATGATAACTACTTTATGAGAAGCATATTGGTGTCATATCATCAATATAAAATTTATCCAACAACAGTCTCTAATAGTTAGCTGTGGAAACGTGAAAACTGTAGTGTGAAATATATGATATTGTATTTGTAATGCCTAATGGCACAATAAGGATAAAAATATCACCGTTCGATTCAGCGTAAGAAATTGAACTTACGGATGTGAAATATATTACTAAACACCAGTATTCTAGCAACTTATAACCTTTGAAAATCAAGCGAAATTGTATTGTTGACAAATCGCTCAAAATTATTAAACTAATTATAAAAAAATGCAGTAGGTTTGATTCTTGATCACTTTGGTATCGTTTTCTCTTTTTCAGCTGTATACCAGTGGATTCATCTCACTTCTCTCTTCATTTTGATAGTATTTTAAGCCCAAAAGCCCCCAAATATTTTATTTTGAACGTTTTAAAGCGCAGTTTAATCCTAGCGTACGGACCGACTGGCGGCGGACAGAAGAATGTAGCGTACTGAATATCACTTTATACTTAACGGAGTTTTATTTCTAGGGCACCGCATTTTAGTACTGTGTTAAACTTTTCGCCAACCTCGTTCCCAGGGCTTTTCCCTTCCCAATGACAAAAAGGGAAAAGCCCTGGGAACGAGGTTGGCTTTTCGCGCTCGTATTCGACTTTTCCGCTTAGCTCGGGGACAAGCTTAAACCTTAATTGAAATTGTGTACTGCATGTCTCAACTATAAGCCTGGTTCACATTGATCGGCGATGTTCTACGATCCATTGTCTGTGAGCAACAAAGAAGAAAATGCACAAAACATTTTATGCATCAATGACCACCGACAATGGCATCGCCAATGTTTACGATCAATGTGAACCAGGCTTAAGTCAAGGATTGCAATGTTGTAAATTGTGCAAAAAAGGTAAACAGAGGCAACCATATAATATGAAATATTTTGTTGTATTTATCTTCTGTACATGAAAATATGCACTGTTTATTATTAAAACCACAGTATAAGGACTGAACAGTAATCTCACTCGGGTCGGAACCTTTGAAGTTTTTGTCCTTGCGCATGTCATGCCGCGCATGTTTGGCCGCCATGTTGTTAGTAAGGAAAGAGGAGTGGGATTTGTTTAGAACTGTTTTACAGCAACATGGTTTTTACACTTAAATGGCAATATTTTTCGGTTTTCTTGTGCCGATTGGCTTCAGATGGATAAAATAACAAATATAGGGGGATACTGCTTAGTTTTAGATGCGTTTGTAGTAAAATAAGCAAGCAAAAAGGCGGAAAATTTCGACGAATGTCAGCTGTCAGCTGATTTGGCAAAGCTGGTTTATTATTACCGTTGGTCTTAACAAGTGAGACAAAGGTTTCAATCATGTTGAAAACGTGTATAAGAAGAAAGTCGAAGTTGTTGTCACAAACATTGTGTTTACTGCTGTCTAGAGAATACACTGATGGAAAAGATTGCAAAAGATTGTGTTTACTGCTGTCTAGAGAATACACTGATGGAACATGTACAACTTTACTAAGAGACAAATGTATAAAGACCTATAAACTATTGTTTGGAAGTAATGATATTCAAGACACATTTGCATTGCAAAATATTAAAACTAGAATGATGCCACTGTGTATACATCTAGGGAAAGGTTTATAAATTCGTGCTCTCAGTGTTAATTTTTTTAATATTGTTTATTTTTTTGCTCTCAGTGTTAAATTTTTTAAACTTTTTTTTTGTTCAATTTTTTTTAAATTTTGAATTGAATTTTAACCCATTGATTAGCAATGCCCCCAAATGTCAGACAATCTTGCTCTTAACCCATTGAGTGGCACTGTGGCAGCACATTCCCCTGATGAGTAAATCGTCTGGCATTAGACAGAGTAAAATAATAAAGTAGGATGCATTGCCACTTAAAGGGTTAAGTATTTCCACCCAGATCTTCGTACGAAGATCTCTGGCATGGATTTTCAAAATTCTCAATACAATTGACAATAAAAGTCGAGGTATAACTGTTGATCTTCTGTATGAACTTCACACAGAATACACCTATGATTGCCACTTACATGTTAATATCAGCAGGTAATAATTTTGTGTTCCGTCACCCTTGCAGATTTGTATGGCCAAAGGCCAGTAGCTAGTGGTTCAGCAGCCTGGTTTTATTAATGCCAGTGGCATATTGATTAAATTATCAACTTGATGTTTGTTGTGTTGTGACTTGTGTTCTGTTCTGTTCTTGTTCTATCTTTAGCAAATGTCACATTGACTGCTACATACAATATCAATTGAAATATATTTCTTTATATTTGCTTTATTATATAAAATTTGTTTCATTATTATTTTTTTTTATAATTTAACATTAGAGTATCTTTGTCTATAGATTACAATGCTTACCAGTACCATATTTCATTGCAAACACAACACAGGTAGTACTGTAGGAGTAATAAACCCCCTGGAGGGCCTATATATGTATATATATATATATATATATATATTACTAATAGCATACATTATAGGGTGGCAGATCAGTACTAGGATTCTGAGACAACCGAGTCAAGTTATGTAGACAGCTGCTCAACCTGAGTCAAATGATCTGGATGACAACAAGACATTAGATTGTTATTTCAAGATATATGACCAAGACAAATCCCAATTTGGAGGTCTGCATGTGCCTTCAGCTAGTTTCCTGGAGTACGTCGTTCAACTTGAAGCAGTCTTTTTCGAAAACTTCTCTATTTATACGAAGGCGTTCCTCTGTTGGAAGTGATATCTTCAGGTTACTCAAGACAGAACCTGTGCCATTCCAGTACTGTGAAGAATTCCTGCTGGAATATGTCCAGAAGCTGTTCTTGAGAATGAGAATATATTACTCGCTGAAATTTGCCAACCGTGATTTTCGAACAACTAAGAAAAAAAAGGGCAAAAAATATTTGAATGTGTCGCACCTTTAATCGACATGACTTCAATCATAATCGTTCATATTTTTACTAAGTTTGACATTTATATTGACAATTTAGAACTTTAGAAGTGCCTATACAGTGGTTATTATACAGGGTGTATCAAAAAAAGCGCAATCCTCGACTGAAATGTAAATTGCTAAACAAATAATAGACGAAAACGTTAAAATTTACATTCTTTTTAAAGCGTAGCCATTCCGCTTTCCAACAGTGGGTTATTTCTTAAATTTGACTCATTGGTTCGCGGGTAATAATACTTTACGTTATTGCGATTGGAGATTAAAAAAATTGAGATGGAATAACTAAACGTTCTCATGAAAATAACTGATTTTTTCATTAAAACAAAAAACTGTTGCATTTTATTAAATGGATTGTAACAATAAGTATAATTACGGCTTTTCTTCCACTATTTTTAACTCAGTTTGAAACTTCAAATGCCATATAATTTTGGCTTGGACCATCTAAGCTGACTGACATCAACTTGCTATAATTTCTGTTTACATTACATCGCAATTCGATGACACTCTGGCTCAGACACCAGAATGTTTTGACGATTTTTAGCATTCGTTTAGGATTTTCAAACAACCTGGTCTCTTTTAAAATAATTTTAATTTGTTCTTATACGTGCTTTTCCAGATGTAGTGACGACAACATTAAAGTTTAAAGAAGAAAATTCTAACATTTAAACCGACTAAATAATAACATAGTAAACTTGCATAATTAAACAGCAACTAAAAATGATAGGTTTTACTAAATCTTTTCCTGTGCAATTATTACTAGCATTGGAGACAAGGATAATAGTGTGTTTGAAAGAGAAAAGAACAGGCTTTGAAGTAAGCCTAAAAGCGTTTAACTGGAAATAGTATTTCGAAAGTTATTAAGCACAAAAGATGAATCGCGTTTATTTTGATACACCCTGTATAGCTATTGCCATAATTTGTTCAGGTAGCCTCTCAGAAGAGAGAACAAAAACCGATCAACTTTGTTTGGCACATAACTGAGAGGACCATACTTAGTCATACTAAAAATATTGTAAAGATGAACACAGAAAAACAAGCTATAGACCAAAATACTGCTGCTAAGCAACCTTATAATATATAGTTATAACAAGAGCACAGTTTGTCATTGAAACAGCTTAAATTCTATTTGCGTTGAATTACCAGTTAACCATTAAAATTTGATAACTTACCTTTCTTTTACAAGTGGTAGGCTATAGGAAGAAGAATTCGTCCACAAAACCGTGAAATAACGCCAATTTAATTTGGTAAACATTCAGCGCGGCTAAGCTTACTCCTAACACCTCACATTCGTCGCGATTTTCTGCATTTTTGCTTGCTTATTTTACTCCAAACGCGTCTAAAATTAAGCAGTACCCTTCTCTATTTGTTTTTTATCAATCTGAAGCCGACCGGTGCAAGAAAACGGGAAAATATAGCCATTTAAGTGTAAAAACCATGTTGCTGTAGTACAATCTTCACTCCTCTTTCCTTACTAACATGGCGGCCAAACCGGAAGTCAGATGAATCCGTTGGACACTTTGCACCCCCGAGTGAACTTACTGCTCAGTCCTTATACTGTGGTTGAACATTGCATGTAACACCGCCTTAACATCACGTATTAAAAAATTATTTTTATGTGCAAGTCATTAATTAAAATTAATGTGATTTGTCAAATCAACCTGTTTGCCTTCGAGAGCTTAATTTTAAAAGAGCACTAGAGTGTTAATTAAGTAATCAGAAACCATTAGCAACGCACGCCCTTAGAACTTTTCACAGAAAGTTCTGAATTTCAGTTTTGAAGCGCCATTTTGTACATTTCCATACTTTCTATGATTCGCACGGTATGTAATTTTACCTTTGCCTTCAAAGACGACCAACTGATGAACAACCCAACGATAGCAAGGGAATTCATACTTCTCGTTTCCACCTTTAAGCTCTTTCTCCACAATAACTTTAGCAATATACCAATCACTTTTCACACCCATGCCATTATTATTCAATGTGATCATTACAACAGCCCCAACATCATCACCACTCACTTCATAAGTATCGGTTTCACCCTTCTCAAAGTCATTATGAAAAAACTTGTCAAGAGAAAATTTCTTTGTTTCGGCTCCATCTTTACCTGCAAAGGTAAGAGAGGAATATTTTTTATTATATACATACCGTAATATTCACACTCGGCAAGTGCCAAGATAAAACTCATCTACGACGCATTGCGTAATTGAGACGATATTCCTCACATGTGAAAAAAATCGTCCGACCAATCAGAGATCGCGGACGATTTTTCTCACATGTGAAAAAAAAGTATCGAATTTTCCCGCCAATTACCGGCCATGGCTTCCCGTTTTGCAGACCTTGACATTTCTGTCGACGAATTCATCGAACAACAAGAAAATGAAAACACAAAGAGAAAAACTGAACAAAATCTATCATTATTAAATGAGTTTCTTAGTAGCAAGAATGAAACTAGAAGCATTGAGGACATTCCTTCTGCGGAATTAAACCTTTACCTGAGCGAGTTTATTATTAAGGTTCGTACAAAACAAAATAAGGATTACGAGCCAAATTCCCTGCGCGGTATGGTAGCCAGCTTCGAAAGACATTTAAAAAAGAAAAACTATGGTTTAAGTATCATGAAAGATCTACAGTTTGAACAGACTCGAAAAGCTTTGGTTTCAAAACAAAAGGATTTAAAACGACAGGGGAAAGGAAATAAACCGAATGCTTCATCTGCTCTCAGCGAAGACGACATAGCTGTTTTGTATGAAAAAGACTTGCTGGGCACATCCAGTCCCGATGCTTTACTGAACACTCTTTGGTTCAACAATACAATACACTTTGGATTACGTGGCTGTAAAGAGCATCGCGATATGACTTGGGGCGACGTGAAATTACATAAAACGGTCTCTGGCGAGGAATATTTGGAATACAACGAAAGGCAAACGGAAAACACGCTCGGGGGAAAACACCAGAGATGTGCGAAAAGTAACTCCAAAAATGTTTTCCGTACAAGGAAATAAAAGAGATCCTATTGCTGCGTACAAACTTTTTGCGGAAAAACGTCCGGCAGAAATGAACAGCGACGATAGCCCATTTTATCTTGCTGTAAACAATTTAAAGAAACCTGAATCCGTTTCATGTAAAGCTTGGTTCAAAAAAGCCCCCGCCGGGGTTAATAAACTAAATTCGATAATGAAGAACATGGCTGCGAAAGCTGGACTTACTACCAAATTTACCAACCACAGCGGAAGGAAAACAATGATGCAGGCCTTGGTAAACCAAAACTTTCCACCAACAGACATTATTCAACTGTCGGGCCACAAGAACCTGCAGAGTGTTACTCATTATTCCACTGTCAACGAGTCACAGCAAATGGAAATGTCGAGAACTCTCACACAGCAAAAAATCATTTTCTTATTTTAAGAAAAAAAAAACTTGTTTTAAGAAAATTTTCTTGAAATAAGAAAATATTTTCTTGGGAGAATAACAAGAAAATTTTCTTAATAAGAAATATTTTCTTAAGAAAATTTTCTTATTAAGAAAATTTTCTTGAGAGAAAATTCTTAAATTGAGAAAATATTTTCTTATTTTAAGAAAATATTTTCTCAAATCAAGACATTTTTTTTCTTAATAAGAAAATTTTCTTGTTATTCTCCCAAGAAAAAAGTTTTCTTGAAGTAAGAAAATTTTCTTAAAATAAGAAAATAATTTCTTATTTTAAGAAAATAATTTCTCAAAACAAGAAATTTTTCTTAAAAAGAATTTTCTTATTAAGAAAATTTTCTTGTTATTCTCCCCAAGAAAATTTTCTTAAAATAAGAAAATAATTTCTTATTTTAAGAAAATAATTTCTCAAAACAAGAAATTTTTCTTAAAAAGAATTTTCTTATTAAGAAAATTTTCTTGTTATTCTCCCAAGAAAAAAAATTCTTGAAATAAGAAAATTTTCTTAAAATAAGAAAATAATTTCTTATTTTAAGAAAATAATTTCTCAAATCAAGAAATTTTCTTAAAAAGAATTTTCTTATTAAGAATGTGTTGTTTGGGTGTTTATATGTACAGGTACTCAGGTGAATATTGTTTTTGATGTTACTCTGAGTGTATATGCAGTTAGCAGAGCATTGGACTAGTATCCCAAAGGTTGCAGGTTCGATTCCCACCATGGTCAGGCTAACTTTTTAGCCTTCCCGGTGTGGATATACACTCAGGTCTCAGAGTAACATACAAAACATCAAATTATTGTCAATTTATACAAGTTCTTTTTTTCAGCCACTGTTACACAACTAGGTGTAGTTCTGATTGCACAGCAATGTGTTGTAGCAAATTTAAGTTCTCCTGAAGACTTGAAGCAGTAATTTTTCAACTCTTTCCACATGACAAGCAATATTATCTGACAAACCGTTTGTTCAAAGTCCATAGATTTCTTTATAATGCACATTAAACACTGTTCCAAACACATCATGCAAATGCCACTGGAGATCCATCATATATGTACATCCTTATACAGCTAGTAATCTGTAAAAGTTTACTTACATATTGAGAATGTAAGCATCACTCTAAGTATTATATGTGGTGTATACAGAAATATAAATGAATTTATTAGCGATTTTCAGCAGCCTTTCGCGCTTGTATTCGACTTTTCTGCTTTGCTTGGGGGACAACCTTAATTGAAATAGCTATATATATACAAAATTGCAAGAACAATAGACCTGGAGACTTGTTTGCTAATCTGAGTCACTCCTCAGTTACCTAAGTTAACTCTTTAGATTAAAAAGCATAGACGGATTTTGTGGGGGGGGTGCTACCCCCCCCCCAATATTAGCTATAACTCCTCCCCCAAACAAAATGACCACCCCTCCAAAAAATATTTCAACACCCCCCCCCCAACATTTGGCATAATAAAAAATAATTAAATAGTCCACTCCAACATGCAGAGTGTTGATGATATAAAATAAACGTAGGAGTACACTCAAATAGAAAAAGACAGTGCATTCACTGGTTTATTGGAGCAATTGTAAAGTTTTGAAACTCTATTATCTCCCCTGAATAGAGTTTGCAGTGCCTTCTCATGCAAATAGCTTGCTCGGGAGGAACATTTGGATTTTTTACGAACATTATTTTTAGTTTTTAATGCTTTTATAAAATAGACTTGCCTAGATTTAATCTTTATGCCCCAATTATTATTTACATCGGAGTTGCATCATAAAATGTATTCGGATTCAAACGGCACAATGTCAATGACTTTATAAAACTGGTAAAAGCATATTGTGTATTGGCCTATTAGGTTCATTTTACGTTTAACACTTCCAAGTCTCATCAGACAATCGGACATGCCAAATCCATTGATATGACCACTTCAAAAAACTTTTTCAAAGCTAGGATGCATGATTTTTTTAAAATTTCTCCAGGGATACTTTGTTTTCTGCTCTCTAGACTCCCCCTCACATCTCTAGTGCTCCACCTCTAGAATATAGACCTTACTGGGGTATGGTGACACTTTGTGATGCTTCAGTCACCTGCTCACAGCTCACACTTAATTTAATTTAATTTAATATTATTTATAATATAATATCATTCTTATCTAATACAAAGAGTTTATTGTTTAATATTATAATCAGCCAATCACCTGTTCATATTGGTAGAAGACGAAAGAGGGAGTATTAAACTACATATGTTTTATATAAATTTTATTAAGCAGAGACATGGCTGTAGGCAGATACAGATGTCCTGGATTCAGTTATCATTTTCTTGCGACATGTCCCCAGTAGACTATTATCCCTTATTCATGCACCAAAGCTGCAATATTAAGAAATGTAGTAATCTGTCCAATACCATATCACACAGTTACTGACAGTATATAGCCGGTTGCTGTTCATGGTTCTTTTAAACCAGCTGTACAATGTATTTATATGGAAGCTGGGCTGGACCGCTTAGCGGGACAGCCCGGTAAGCAAGATCTTACTGCATTAGGTATATTTATCTAGAAAAAATTATCATGTGTTTATATGGATCCACAAGCAGGCTGGCTCTGATGCCACAATGTTGCTTATTGGGATGAAAATTTCTCCACATATACACTCACAAGCAGGCTGGGCCAGGATGAATGTTCAAAGATGCCGGGCTGCAAACTATTTTTAACAACTGTCAAAACAATGTCAACATAACAAAATTGTCCCGGCGAGCAAGATGGCATTTTCTCATATAAACACAATCTTGAACTGTATTAGTGATGCACCGACATATGGAAATTCACAGATATTCTGATAACTGATAATAAAAGACCAATACTTTGCCAATACCGATAATGCATGTCATTTCACAAAATTCAAAGATGACTGATACACCAATATGGATATCGGTACATCAGTAGGCGAGTTACCCGTCAAGGTGAGTTACTCACTCAGGCAGGACAAAAAGCAGTCTATTTATATGAAATCAAGTTACCCCATTATTGCTGCGCAATGACAAAATACAAACACAATTTGGATCATTCAAAAGGTTTAAAAAACATGATTACAAAATAGGCAAGAATAAGCTGCTTATAGAAATAGAGGAAAGCTATAAACATACCTAATGATTTGTATGTATTCCTGGGCTATTCATTCTATCTAGGGTTGCAGAGTTTCCCGGGTGAAGTATAGTAAGTCGGGAAAACTAAACATTCTCTACAGTAGCCAAGTTATCCGGCAAGGCAAGTAGGAAAATCCTCTGGCATTAGACAGAGTAAACAATAAAGTAGGATGCAATTCTGTTATTCAGCTATCTATACACTGAAAATATCAGATTAAATGCTGTCATTCTCCTGTAATTCCAATCCTTATTCAAGTATTAAAATGCTAACAGATCTTCAAAAACATCCGTATGTATAATATCTTATTTCTTATCACTATATAGCCTTGAGTCTTGACATTTGAAAGGTCTAGCAAAGTGCCAATGTCAAAGGCAATTTAATATTGTCAAATTGTTAATATTAGTGCGTAAATTAGTATGGAATTCACAATAATAGATATGAATTTATATTTTAATCTTTCGTCCCTTGCCTGAAAGCAACATTTGCATGTTTTATATGCAAAACGAACGCGGCAAATTCAAACATTCAATGGAATATTTTCACACTTCGCTCAAGTAAACAGTCATATAAATCACTACATTATTTCGCAATGAATCTGTTGAAATAACAAGTCAAATATACAATTATTCTTACCTGTGGTATCTGAACAACATTTTAAGGACTTTCTGATGCTTTTCCCATCGTTATTTGCCATTTAAATTTCCTTGAAGGCGCTTTTTAATCCATGGATATTTACATATAAAAATTTTTCACAAAAATGTAAAACGACGCTATCCCGCGATGCTCTGCGTTCTAAAAGGTAAACTAGGTACCAGGCGTTTAGCGAATACGCGAACTATGGCGAACTATTCCTGCTTGGATAAAAATTCCGGAGGGCAAAAATTCGCTTCAACGATTCAAATAAAACTGAAACGAGCTCAAATTTTGGAAACGAAATAAAAACAAAGTGACTATATTACCGGCAGCCGGTCTAATTATCAAAGGGTTAGGGGTTAGGGTTAGAGAAGGGTTTGGGATTGGGGATCGGTTTATCTATCTTATACTGAAGATTCAACTTTAACTATATAGTCAATGTACTGCCGACCATTTAGTGTTTGATCAACCGTGAGCTGCCGGTCATATAGTCTCTTCAATTCGAAATAAAAACTACAAATTTACCTGACGCAATAAGATATACGTTGTTCTAAGTCTTGTTAAGATATAAGTTGTCCTATAACACTAGCATTTTACATTTTCTTGCTTCCGAAATTTAAGTAATAATGTCTTACTATTTTATAATTTTGTATTTTAAGAATTTCATTTCTTGTCTTACGAACATATTCTTAAAGTAAGAAAATCGTATTTTCTTATTTTAAGAAAATGTTTTCTTATTAAGAAAGTAAGAAAATCGTATTTTCTTATTTTAAGAAAATGTTTTCTTATTAAGAAATTTTTTTCTTATTTAAAAAAAAAGATATCTTGGGATTCAAAAATTTCTTATTTCAAGAAAATTTTTTCTTACTAAGAAAATTATTTTCTTATTTTAAGATTTTTTTCTTAAATTAAGAAATTTTTTTCTTAATAAGAAAATGATTTTTTGCTGTGCAGTTCAGTTGCCACTGGAAAGCTGAGTCATTTGTCTAACTTGACCACTGGAAACTCAGGGGTTGACGTTCACTCGTCGACGAACAGACAGAAAACGACAAGCGAACACAATGTCCAAGAACATGCTATGCCGGCGCTGTTTTCGAACGCAACGATAAGTGGAGGGAGTATAAATATATCAATAAATACTCTCAAGCAATCTCCAACACTATCTATAACAAATGTGGATAGCCCACCAAAAACATACAAACGTTTAAAACTTCTGAGCGATTCTGAGTCAGATTGAACTACAATTTTTTGAAACAGTTTATACAGTTTTTATAGCCACCGGTATAGGTGGCGACAACTTGTCTAATTATGTATTTTTATGTGTTGAGTTGTCAAATGGCTTCCTTTTGGCTATATTAAATCTTCATAGCTGTATATGTTGATCTCGATGTTGATTGTTAATTTGTTAGGATGATTGTTTTCACTTTTTCATATGTTAAACTAATAAATGTTGTAAACACATTTGATTTGTCCTTGGACCATTCAAGTCGATTGACTTTGTTATCAATTGGCCACCGTTATAAAGTCCTTTTTGTCGATTTATCACGGTTCATTATATATATAATAAACAAATTACGTCATGGTTGACTCGTTTGTACCATTTTTATTCACTCGTTGTGAAAGATTACTAACTCACTCGTTCGCTGCGCTCACTCGTTCGTTAGTAATCTTTCACAACTCGTGATTAAAAATCGTACGCACTCGTCAACCATGACGTAATCTCTATTTCCTGTTGTCTAGCGCCTCTTCTCGATGAAGCACCATTATAAAGCACTTTTTCTAATATCGATTAGGGTCGTAATTACTGGGGTGTTGGGGGTGTGTGGGTGTAACACCCCTAAAAAAAGTAAAGAAAAAGGGCACAATTTCCCAAGAGGGAGCTCCGAAATGTTGGAATTGCGGAACGTGTTAAATATTGTGCAAAATTGAGATCGAAAAATATAGGAAAAATTCTTTTTTAACACCATACAAATTTTATTAAATATCACGTTCTGAGTTTACCTCCTCCCCCCTCCCCCATTCCCCAAACAGATATCGCTCGGTACGTCCCTGATATTAATTTCTTAAGTACGATTTAAGTTACTTTAGTAACCCATAAAAATTCAACTATTGAATCAAAATTTGATAGATGGTCTCAAAACTTTCTTAAGGTTTCTTTTGGCTGTCTTTTAAAAAAGGTTGTTGCAGTCGGTTGTGAGCATGGTCCACATTTTACTCTGCCGAAATTATCATTTTATCTCTTCCATCTTTAATTCCTTAAGAGTATGTTATGTGAAGAAAGTGTTGACACAGTGCGGTCCATGCTTGTAATTTTCCTCTCAAAAATATTTCAGATTGCACGGATTTGCTAAATACGTCGTACTCGGTGCACATCTCACACTGGTAGAGAGTAAAACACGTTCCAGAGCTAAGTGCGATATTCTATTTAGCAATATTGTGGACAAAATCTTTTTATTACGAGATTTTAGCCACAAATTTAGATTTCGTTTGGACATTTGTGCCGAATTAATCCCACTTTTTCCAAAGAAGATTCTTTCTCGGGAGAATTACGTTAATCTGTGCATAATTTTGCGTTGTTCCACTTAATATACGTTTGTCAAAACTCTTCATTATTGCCAAAAAATGACAAACAATTATTTATATAAAAACTGTTCGGACGTATTTGTTATAATATTTAAAATTGGCATAATTTTGAAAAATAACACTTGCTAAATTGTACAAAAATCAAGTAAACTTTATTCAGACAACAAAATGTTGCCTAATTTATTAATACAGCAAGTATTGTCCATACAGTAAAATATACGAATATTATTTACACTATTATACAAGAATTAGCAACAAAATGTCCTTAGTTTCAAAACAAGTCCATGTAACCATTCCAAAAGCAACAATATTGACAAGTTAAAAAGTCATTGGAACCCTAATATGTAAAACACATAACAAACGACATGCACGCATCCATGTGAAGTTAAATAATCATTGGAAAACTGCAAATATACATGCATGGCATGGACACGTCCACGCCAAGTTAAAAAGGTAATTGGAACATAAATTTCCAATGGCAGGAACACGTCCACGCCAATTTTAAAAGGTCATTGGAACATAAATATACAATAAATAAATATTTATGTTCCAATTACTTTCTTAACTTGGTGTGGACTTTTCGATGCCATTGTTGGCATGGACGCGTCCACGCCAAGTTAAAAAAGTCATTCGAACACAAATATACAATGGCATGGACATGTCCACGCCAAGTTAAATTTATGTTCCAATTACCTTTTAAAATTGGCATGGACGCGTGCATGCCATTGGAAATTTATGTTCTAATTACTTTTTTAACTTGGCGTGGACGCGTCCATGCCAACAATGGCATGGGCGAGTCCACGCCAAGTTAAAAAAGTAATTGGAACATAAATTTCCAATGGCATGGAATAAATTTAACTTGGCGTGGACGTGTCCATGCAGTTGTATATTTATGTTCCAATAACTTTTTTAACTTGGCGTGGACTCGTCCATGCCATTGTTGGCATGGACGCGTCCACGCCAAGTTAAAAAAGTAATTGGAACATAAATTTCCAATGGCATGGACGCGTCCACGCCATTGTATATTTTGTTGGCATGGACAAGTCCACGCCAAGTTAAAAAAGTCATTCGAACACAAATATAAAATGGCATGGACGCGTCCACGCCATTGTATATTTATGTTCCAATTATTTTTTTTAACTTGGCATGGACTCGTCCATGCCATTGTTGGCATGGATGTGTCCACGCCAAGTTAAAAAAGTCATTCAAACACAAATATACAATGGCATGGACGCGTCCACGCCAAGTTAAAAAAGTAATTGGAACATAAATTTCCAATGGCATGGACGCGTCCACGCCATTGTATATTTTGTTGGCATGGACAAGTCCACGCCAAGTTAAAAAAGTCATTCGAACACAAATATAAAATGGCATGGACGCGTCCACGCCATTGTATATTTATGTTCCAATTATTTTTTTTAACTTGGCATGGACTCGTCCATGCCATTGTTGGCATGGATGTGTCCACGCCAAGTTAAAAAAGTCATTCAAACACAAATATACAATGGCATGGACGCGTCCACGCCAAGTTAAAAAAGTAATTGGAACATAAATTTCCAATGGCATGGACGCGTCCACGCCATTGTATATTTTGTTGGCATGGACAAGTCCACGCCAAGTTAAAAAAGTCATTCGAACACAAATATAAAATGGCATGGACGCGTCCACGCCATTGTATATTTATGTTCCAATTATTTTTTTTAACTTGGCATGGACTCGTCCATGCCATTGTTGGCATGGATGTGTCCACGCCAAGTTAAAAAAGTCATTCAAACACAAATATACAATGGCATGGACGCGTCCACGCCAAGTTAAAAAAGTAATTGGAACATAAATTTCCAATGGCATGGACGCGTCCACGCCATTGTATATTTTGTTGGCATGGACAAGTCCACGCCAAGTTAAAAAAGTCATTCGAACACAAATATAAAATGGCATGGACGCGTCCACGCCATTGTATATTTATGTTCCAATTATTTTTTTTAACTTGGCATGGACTCGTCCATGCCATTGTTGGCATGGACGTGTCCACGCCAAGTTAAAAAAGTCATTCAAACACAAATATACAATGGCATGGACGCGTCCACGCCAAGTTAAAAAAGTAATTGGAAAATAAATTTCCAATGGCATGGACGCGTCCACGTCCATTGTTTGGAATGGGGGACCTTGGCAAACAACCAAGAAGGACAAACCCAACAATGCTGTGCAGCACACACAGCCAGCCATGCCTATTATCAAGATTCAGAATTTGTCTGTTCATACGTACAAATACAAGAGTGTTAGGCCAAGAGCATGCAAGCTTAACTGGTCAAATACGCAATAACCTAGAAGAAAACATAATATTCATTTTCATTGTACCTGTAGTTGTATTTCCACTGTTGTGATAATATGCCAAATGGAAAGCTTTGTCCAGTCTGTTCATCGTATCAATAATAAGACTTATTTGTTCAATCGTCTTAGCTGCTGAACAATTAACAGGAAAGATGACAAATGTTGCCTCATCAACATTCTTTCTTGAATTCATTCCTCTCACCATTCTAACAAAATGGGAAAGGTTCTCTGATGACCAAGTCTAAAAATAAGATAAATTAATTTTAGTTTGTCTCTTGATATTTATCTTTAATATTGTTAAGTCAGTGAGAATGCTCTCTCAAGAAAACATTACCAATGATACATCCAGCATGATCTGGTGGTGGTGGTGGGGTTGTGCTCTAGTGCCAAGTGTTTGTTGACAAGCACTCTGAGGGTGTCAAGTGGTGGTTTGATGGTGTCGGTCAATGCTTCACAGGTGTCGGTTAGTGTTCCACTGGTGTCAGTAATAAGCACATACTACTCAAATTACTGTTGTCTCATTATGGCTTTTAATGTTTTTTTTTTAGATTTGATTGATCAATGACATTTGCTTGACATTTGAATACTCAATAGCAAAATTAGCAAACCGTTAGTACAACCCCCCCCCGAATACAATCAAGTTACATTCATTCCATCACTAGTGGTGGAAACTATAAAAGAACACAGAAAAAATAGTACCACAACTAGCAATACAACTTTGAACTAATTAATGGTGGGTTCATATTAAGTTTAACTATTCCATTATTAGCCAACAGAATGAACAGATGGTATTTAGAAAACAAACATGAAACCTCTTACCTTTGGTAAGTCAAGAAACACTATTTCACATCCTTTGAACTGTGGCACCTTTTCGTCAAGGAGACTGGGGCATAACTCAGTCAGGCAATCAATATTTACAATTGTGACACCCTCTTTAAATGTGCCATCGGTTGCTTTAAACGAAATAGCACGCTGGATATATGACTTGAAACGTTCAGTGGACTTTCCACGTACAACATCACCCCTAAAACCTTGAATGCTTTCTTCATTGGTAAACTCAGGATATCTGTAATATATAAAAGAGAACATTCATCACAGTAAGAGAATTGTAGAGATATGATATACTCTGAATCGCGTTTAACAGCTCAGAAAAGGGCAGTTCTGAATGTTTACAGTGCGTCTACAGTAAGTAGGGACACAAATTTAGAGCACACTAACCAATCGCATTGCAGAACAAAAAGAAATATCTAATCAAACTAAAGCCTGTCCAATCAAAAGAAAGATTCAGAAGAAAGATTCAGGAGTTTTACACGTTTTTCTCCCCTATATGTTGTTGCTGTGTCCTTTTCTTTTTCGTCTCCTGGAAATGTTCAATGCAGCAGCTTACAGTTTAAACCAACTAGTATAAACAGTACCTTTCTCGCGCTTCTTGCCAGGATGAGCAATTTGAATACTTGGCGAAGAAACTTTGCAATGCACGCATCTCTTTTAACCGAACGAGGTCAGATTCCATTTCTGCCAACGACTTCTCTTTAGAGTTAACTTCACTCAAGATGTTGATCAACTCTATCTCAGTGATATCCCCTCTCATACACTTCAGTTTACCATATGGGAAATCTGCCTGACACTTAATGTCTTTCAGTACTTTCTTTGTTGCTCTTTGCCCCTTTAATCTCATTTGGCGGTAGTTGGTTATCATTTCGAGCATCAGTTCGAACACCTTTTCACTAACATCAGCGCTCACAAAGAAAATATTTGCAAGTGTACTCTCCTATAAAATAAATTAACCAAACAATTTTAGACAATTTAACAGGGGGCATGCCAAAGTAGGGTGACGTGTTAAAGGATTAATATGCCCCATGCACAGTACTTTTACAAATTAACACTTCTAATGCAAGATAATTTTCCTGGTCAAGAAAAAGCATCTACATAACAATTCGCACAGCAGTTTTCAAGTGCCCTGCATATGCACACAGTGGTAACACAAACACAATATTGGCAAGGTAATTAAATACTAAAAGTAAACAACAACACTATACCGGAATGGCAGGGCCGTAGGTTCAATTCCTACCAGAGGACCTTGTGCTGCATTTTTCGCAGTCGTTCCTGGTTAGGTCTTAAAATGTATATATGCTCACTTGGATTACAAACCCTAACATTCTAATATTAATTCCACCAAGTGAAGTGCAAGAATGCAAATAATTGAAGTCCACCTTATCACAAACCGCACACCCGATTACCTATATATACATGAACTTACGGTTACAGCTCAACAGCTGGCCTCTGTAGCTCAGTCGGTTAGAGTGCTGCACCGGAATCGCAGGGCCGTAGGTTCAATTCCTACCAGAGGACCTTGTGCTGCATTTTTCGCAGTCGTTCCTGGTTAGGTCTTAAAATGTATATATGCTCACTTTGATTACAAACCCTAACATTCTAATAACATATATTACCCCGTATATATACACAACACAAGAGTGATTATAATTAAAATAATTAAAGGGTGACTGACTGGTGCCATAATGAACTAGCAAAACTTACGGATTCACCAATAACAGAAGAACACATATTCCTCCATTCAGGGGATTTCTTCATAAGAAATTGATTAACAAGGATCTTTCGGCACAATCTCATCTACAGTTAAAGAAAATGTAACATGAAGAACAAAATATTAGGGAACAAAGATAGAATCTGATAATTGCAAATCCATTCGGCATTAATTCAAACTTGAAAAGGTACTTTTGATACTGAGTGTTCATAAACATTTACTCATGATACCACCAGCAGCATTGCACCTACAAATGTGTTCTAATTCAATATTTTACCTACCACCTACCACTTTATTATGCAGGCTGAGGCAGGGGGGGGGGGGGTGTTACACAATATACCAGTTACAATATACAGCCCCTTCGCAGAAATGACACATCATTGCATTTAAATCCTAAACTTTTGTGACTTGGTCACATGAGTCACAGTGAAATGGCTGTATAGCTAAAATTCCAGGCCAAACATGTTATGTCAAAATACCAATAAAAATGAAACACATTACCAGGCAACGTTATTCAAGAGTGCTTATGGTACTGCCAGGCTTAATAAATGCACTCTCAATTATTCTTTGTTACTGTACCATACCTTATCAGCTGTGTTTAGGTTGTGGTGTATGGCATCTACCCTGTTATGCAACTGTTCCAATCTCAACGCATCTTTCGCAGGCATTTCTAGAGAGCAAAAAGCAATTTATAATAGTGTAGGTACATTGTGTTTTCCTCCTGAAAGTGTAAGAGAGAGAATAAAGGAATAAAGTAAGGTACATTTGGGCACATTGTAGCTTTGTAGCACACACTAATGTACGGTACACACTTGGTTTTTTACATTGTCTCAACCCAGATTGGTGTATACACTTCTCAGTGGGGGTTTGGGATGTGTGGAATTCTAGCCCAATACAGTGAATCAGTGATGCCAAGTTTGAAATGCCTGAAACCGGGAGATTACCGGAGGTTGTTCCCCGGGGATAAATCCCCAGGAATAAGTCCCTAGGCTTATCCCTGGGGATAAGTCTCCAGGGAAAAATCCCCGGGATTAGCCCTTGGATATATATCCCTGGGGATAAGTCTCCAGAGATAAGCCCTCTGGGGATGAGTGCAGGTACTGTTGAGTGTGGTACTGCAAAGCCAATAGATATCTCACAGCAGAATTGTACAAATTTAATCAAATAATTTATGCCTACTATATTAAATTCCGGAGTTAATGTTAGAAATATGTGATTTGCGGAATGACGTTTTACTTCT
>CACRXK020003059.1:0-38553 GCA_902702795.2 Paramuricea clavata | reverse complement strand
CTATCACAAACTGAACATCAGAAATTAACTTTGAGATCAAACGACCTTGTTAAAATATTTATTTCAAACTGTTTATGTTATTTACAAAGTTAATACCCATAGGGTAATGTTTTATAATCATCAATAATTACACGTTTGTTATATACAATACGGTAGTCCTTTTTCATTCTTTTTGTTTCAATGTTTTTTGTCTTTGTGTCCCGAGTTATCCTGAACGGGATATCAACGGTTACTTGTCCCTTGACATTACATTTTGCATAGAGAAACACCAATGAGCGAATGACGTCAAAGTTCACTTTTTGTTTTGCAGTGCAGTTCAATGTGATTCCGCGTATCTTCGTTTCTACTTTGTTGCAACTGGTCCGATAACAGTAATTTTTAGGTCCTACCGATATGAAGGTTGTAATATGCCCTTCTTTTAATTCATCCGTGAGTTGACCGAGATAAGGACCCAACGGGGGCTCTGATTCACCTGGTTTGCTGACAAATATCACCGAATCCGTATCATAGTACAACACTCTTTCATTCAGTTGATCCAGCACATCGTACAATTTGAGTCGGGCATAGGCGGTGGTAAAAGCAGCGATGACCACATTCGTTTTGGAATTTGACGCTATGAAATTTTCGTTGTTTTCGTAGTGGATCTCGATCACTTCTTCACTCACGAAATTTGCGTCGAGCACGTTGATTTCGTCGGACGTCAGATAGTCGAAGTACTTTTGAACGTCACTGATCAGTTCCACTTTGGTCATGTTCGGTCGTTGCGCAAATTTACCTAAAAAAGATATGAAATATATTAAGTGCCATGTGCAAACGTTGCGCCTAGTGTTATCGTAGAGTGGTTAAAACTTACCCCAAAATGAGTTCAGCATCAGCTCTGCCAAGGCACGCAACCCAGGATTATACTCAATCTTGGCTGGAACCAACTGGATTCCTTCTCGTTCCGAGTACTCTTCTACGCACTGCTGTTTTTCTCTTCCGTAGTGCAGTCCTTTGGGTAACCACTGGCCTCTTGTTTGATTTTAAGGAATGTATTCACGTAGTCTTTGAACAATTCATCCGATTGTTGAGGGAAATGCCATACATCGTGGAGATGCAGAACTTGGTAGCCTTTCTCCAATGCTTTCTCCAACTCTACGCTACACCACGTTCCTTGAATGGCTCTCTCGTTGTCGGAATGGGTACATGGGGTCTGATTACACGTATCGGCACACAACTTGCAGAGGGGGAACATCAACTTGCCCTGAGTTCGATAAGGTAAGCTGGATGGAAAAGACCACGAGAGGGTAGAACAGTACACTTGATCATGCCAAAATAGGTCGAAATGTCATCAAAATTTTCTGTGATGATGCGGGGATGGCCAACAACTGTCCGCGTCATTTTGTTGCACCATGGGTAAAGACTCGTAAAATCCACATACCTAAGTGAAGAAATGACGTCATCAATATATTTGCTCTGACGTCATAATCGTTCCTATCATTTTTGTTACATCTTACCTTATTTTCTCACCATCTTTACACTCATGGAACAGCTTTGCGGCGTTGGTACGCCCACCAAAGAAGCCATCACGCGGTTCCAAAGGTTCGATCAAATCATAGCTATCGAAGTAAGCCTTCATCTCTTTATCTTGATCTAGTTCTTTCTTAATATCGCATTCCCAAACTTCAATCACCACAAAACCATGATCTTTCAGGTAACTGTTCTTCTCCACTGTAGTTTGATGAAGATCTTGCATCGTCTTACCATTGACTGAATTTATTGTGTCGCGAGCATAGCATTTCAAACACCCTGTAAAAAAATAAATAAATAAATAAACAATACTATTTCTGCTTGTAGTGTTTATACTAGGAACCCATTCTTTCAAGTTAACTTACCGTGCCAGAAGCACCCATTGATTTCGTAGGCCGTGTTGGACTCTTCGTGATAGCCGTCCAGTAGGTAATTGCCAACACGTTTCTCTCCTGCATTACGTGCATGCTGAATGTGGATGTCTTCTTTTTCAGCTTTATACGAAAGCCATTTCAAAGCCAATAGGGATTGCTTGTCTTTGGGACGATAACCGTGAGGGGGAATGATGGCTATGGTGTTTTCTTGGAGGAAATTTGTTCGGAACACAAGGTTACAAGCCCATGCAATAGTTAAGCATTTCTCAAACGGGTCGATACCTGTAATATCACGAAACATTTCGCGAAATTCAAGGCAACAGCGGCGAAGGATATCCACATCAGACCGACAATAACCTAGAATTTCTTGCTGGAAATCAAACACGTAATTCTCCTCTTTCAACTTCTTATGCCATGCCATGAACTGTTCCTTCTCTTCAGGACTCATTCCATCAGGATTGTAAAATGGACTCGGGGGTAGGGGTCCAACATAATTCTCGTTCTCCTTTCTGTTGAACAAATGAGGGAAGTATCCTTTTGCAAGTTCGTCCAGTCCAAAGGTTGTGGGGAAGTCAGCCAGTCTCATAGGTATGAAGCTTAACGAGTCAATGAATTTAATGTTAAACATTGGCACCGATACCGTAAGGACCTTTGCACCTCTCATAATCACTTCGGGAATTACACCGTTCTCATGTAAATACTGGAGAATGAAGTAGCTGTCATAACCTTGGAAGCTGTGTGCCAAAACGATACACCCTGCATGTTCCTTTGTGAACAACCATTCACAAAAGTCATTACGCGTATTGTCCCCATCAAACACCCACTCGTCACCGGCCTCGTTTTGAATCACGCACAAATTGGGTTCGTGATTACCATTCTCCTGGCGACACTCGAAATCAAAAAACAGTAACTGGTTATAACCACTTTTAGGGGAATCGTTTTCATCGGCTTCGGTGTCGAGAAGGTCAGTGTCCTCGCTGACAGTTGCGTTTCTCTCTTTCACAGGTTGCATAGACTTTGCATTTCCTACAGTTTGTTTATGTCGATCGAAACATTCTTGACTTTTAAAATTTCGCTTACAATCCGCGCAAGGCAGCCACGAAACAATTGGACAATTTTGAAAATAACATAATTTACACGAGTTAGGGCATGAATGATCAATAACTTTATCATACCCCTTTTTACAGGTATGACAATAGCGTTTTCTGGCAAAAAAAGGCCGGCATACTCGTAATCACATCATAGTGATTGTCATGCAAAAATAAATAAATTATTTTGTCTTTGTCAGGACCGGAAAAAATAATTGAATTTTGCTGCTCTTTTGAAACGATATTAATTTGATAATCCGATAAATACGTTTGAAAAAGTTTGACTTCGCCTAAACCGCAAGAACCTATTTCCACCCCGGCTTTTTGGTGCAAATCATAAGCTAATCGTTTTTGTAATGGTCTACGGGAATCCTTTATAGAAATATACTGGCTATCGTTTTCAATTTTGGCCTTGGCAACAACTAAAGCACGAGCTAAACAAATGTCGTCCTTGTTTTGGATCCGAATAATTGAATTCTTTTTCATCAAATGTTTTTCCAAACTAATTTCGCAACGTTTTGTAACAGTACCGCCATTGGGCATTTGAACATGGATTAAATTGACATGGACAGAATCGTTTAATCGAAATCCATGATTAGATTGTATAACACGTCAACTTCAGCCAAAACCCGTTCAGTGGTTAGCCTTTCCCGGGGCATAAATGGTAATGAAATGGGGGTTTCTAGTTGAGGCGAACGCAACACAAAGCGGACTTGATCGTGTAGGGGAACACCTTCGGTCACAGTTTCAAGCAAACTTTCAAAGATTTCATGAAGGCGAGTATGGTATTCCGATAGTTCCAAATTAGCAAAAGTATTCGCGAATTGAACGGTATAATCACTACCAACAGTGTTAAACTTTTTTACCTTCACTTGTTTAAGGTTTGTAACAGTAAAAAAGTTATCTCTAACCAGGTCCAGCGTCGTCATTCACCTCCTCGTGGGCTCTTTTCTCTCCTCTGCCCATCTGAAAAAGCCCAGTATCGTCATCCCAATCGTGCTCGAACTGTGCCCTCTGCTCACTCGTCCACATTGACATCATATTCTCAAGTACGGTGCCACTACCAAAGGTTATCGACCGTAACGGCTCGTCATCTTTCCACATATCGAGAAAACGCTGTCGTTCTGTCGGTGTCCAACTGTCCCCAATGGATTCAATCAAGCCCATGGCCCTATGCTCCCGGCCCCATTCAAGAACTCGCTGTACAAGTTCCATTCTTCGTTCGAAGATTTGCTGATATTCCAAAAAGGTCATATCAGACCCCAGTTCTGATTCCAACTCTCCAAGCTGGGCCAACGTTTCGCAGTTTTCGATTCGGCTATCCATGTTAACTTCAACACAATCTTGTTCACTTAGCAGTACTATAGCTTGAAATGCACTATGACTGAAACTGCGAATAGCCGCTCTTTCGCATTACGTAAGCATTTAACCTTGACAGACACCCCAGATAGCGAACGTTCATGTTCGCCCACGCATTCATACTCTCCGTTAACAACTAGTTTGTACTACGTAAACATACTCTAAAACACTGAACGTTCAGGCTCACCCACGAACTCATACCTATGGTAATAGGCGTATGTTTTAGCATTGTTAATCTCAACATAGTTTGACATAAAAGATTTGCACATAATAAATATTATGGCTCATCTCAACTCGCTAATTATCTGTTAATAGCTGTACAAAATAAATCAAATCCCATGTATTTCACAGAGAAGTTAGCTAAAATAGAACTTAAGCAATGAAAAACGATAAATGTATGTTTATTAAATGGGGAAAATCATGTTCAGCAAAATGTGTGTGTGTGTGTATGTGTGTGTGTTGCGTGCGCATGGGATGTTTGACTTAAAACATTTGCATATAATACACATAATGACGCATCTCAATTCGCTAATTCAATATCTGTTATCTGTACAAAATAAATCAAATCTCATTTAGTTTACAGAGAAGTAAGCTAAATGCAACGATATCACCCTTAAAGGGTTTGTAACCTTAGTATTGCCAACGGCTGACAAAATGTGCGTGTGTGTGCATGGGATGTTTGAAAAAATTGCATATAATAAATATAATGGCTCGTTCCAATTCACTATCTCAAATAGAAGAGAAAAAAATCTCATGTATTTCACAGAGAAGTAAGCTAAATGCGACGATATCACCCTTAAAGGTTTGCAACCTTAGTACTGCCAACGGTTAACAAAATGTGCGTGCATGGGATGTTTGACTTAAAAACATTTGCATATAATACATATAATAGCTCATTTCAATTCACTATCTCAAATAGAAGAGAAAAAAAAATTCGTGTATTTCACAGAGAAGTAAGCTAAATGCGACGATATCACCCTTAAAGGTTTGCAACCTTAGTACTGCCAACGGTTAACAAAATGTGCGTGTGTGTGCATGGGATGTTTGACTTAAACCATTTGCATATAATAAATCTAATGGCTCATTTCAACTCGCTAATTAGTATAATTAAATATCTCAAATAGAAGAGAAAAAAAAAAAAATCTCATGTATTTCACAGAGAAGTAAACTAAATAAAACGTTATCGAATGGGGAGAAATCATTTTCGGCAAAGAGTATACTATACTTGATCTTTTCACACGTTAGACTGATACTGACTCTTAGCGAGGAAGTCCTCGCTAAGAGTCAGTATCAGTCTACTACTACTGGTCACGACATCTTCGTTTGTTGCCCAGGAGCAAAGTCTAACAACAAACGTTTACTGTATCGATAACGTTCGTGTCTTTTTTACTTATTACTATTATTATAAATGTTTAGGCTATTTCATTGATCTAATGCATACTATGAAAAGGATAAATCGAGTGTGTGTTCATCGAGTGGGGAGTATTGATTTTCAGAAAAGTGTACACTATACTGTTCACATTTTAGGGGTATTGACTCTTAGCGAAACTTGATCGACGCATACTATAAATATATGAAAAGTGAAATCGAGTGTTTCGTTTAATTCTTATAGTATATTTGGTGCCTCTTAAAAGAGCCGTTTTTTGTGTATCTTGTACGTATCCCTTACTCTAAAAGAGACGTATCAAAATCCAACACATATTGTGCGGCTAATGATTCTTCTTCTTGACGGTTTTGCTCACTCGATTTCTTGGCGCGTTTTGCCTGAAACTCCAGAAACAGCCCCCGATCCCGCTCTGCGACAAATGCCATGAAGTTTTCAAGGATAGCTTTATCTTTTTTCTTTCGTCTCCTATATTCACGCATACGTAAGGCATCCTTTTCTGCTTTCACCTCCATTATGAACAAGCACGAAATGTGCAATTGCATGATGTATATTAAATACATTTAGAACACATGTGCAATACAATTACGTAATGCTTACAAACCGGATACATACAATTGAACGTTCATACTTCATAATTTATGCGGGAATAGCTGAACGTTCATACATCATAATTTATGCGAGTATTTCCGGTGATGTCATTGATATAACGTCATTGGCGGCATCCCTTTGGACGCTGGATGGGGGGGGGGTCACCTACTATGGACGTCGTAAACGCCAAAGTTGATCGTGTTTATGACGTCGAATATCGACGTCATAAACACCAAAGTTGATCGTGTGAGTAGTATAGGAACTGCCGAAGCGAGACCACTAGTTTCGGAGCGAGACCACTAATTTTTGCCTTCGGCAAAAATTAATGGTCCCGCTCCTCAACGAGTGTTCTCGACTTCAGCAGTTCCACTGTCCATTTATTTTGGAATGTGAAACTGCTATTCTGAGGTCTGTCCGAAATGTTTTTCAGTTAACTTATCTCAGAGCTTCGGGATCACCTTATCAGTCCAGCTGAGACTTCAGTATGATTATCCTAGGTGCAATCCTACACTTATCCAATATCGTCCAATTTTCCTATTCTGGAGCCTCTTCGACATCTTTTATTTTCTCCTTGGGGGTACATAAGGCAGGGGGCCCTTGCAGTCCGGATACACTGTTGGCATCATCCTTTTCACCCTGTGTGCTCACTTCAACCTTAATATCATTGGATGCAGAGAAATTTATATCACCAACCTTCCCATATTTATTAGACCTTTTACGACATCCACAGATTTTACCCATACATGAGAAGCATGAAACTCCACTCTGACATGATACTTTATGATACAACACATGTTATCCACCGCTTGACTCTGAATATAACAGTGACAAACAAAAAGACAAGTCCATACTCATACCAGTAGGCATTGAGTGTTCTGGTTTAACGATGACACACCAAGCTAGCGTGTTATCTACCAACTCAGCTTGGTTTCCCAGGTAGTACTCACTATTGCCCTTAAAGACGTAGCAAGCTGTACTTCCACCATTACTTGTGTAAGTTCCGTTGAAGTAAGTGTGTGATAGCCTACTCAAGTCGATGTGCTAAGAACGATTTCCTTTTTAGCTTGTGTAAATTTTCCATTAGACTGCTTTTTCCATACGGAGGCCCACAGGATGAGTCCTAGGGGTACGTTAGTAACGACTGAAAGAAGTGGAGAATCTGATTTAATAGTAATTGACTCAAGGTTGAGGTTCGTTAGATTGTTAATAGTTTCTGTTCTCCATGAAGGTGGAGTCTGATCTTGACAGTAAGCATAGTACCTTGTTGCTGCAACTGATACTCCGCGATATCCCCAGATCCACTGTGAATAAATATGGTGAATTTTCCTTACATATCTGTTATCAGCTGTTACTTGGACAAGACCTGAGGAAGATCCCAGGAAATTATTTTCCACCCATTGCTTGTTAACTGCATCCTTATCATTCACGGGATCCCCTAGATCAAGAATACTACTCGAATCTCCCATATCCAGATCTCCCTTTACCAATCCACCTCTACTACTCATGAACTCATCAGTTGCCCATTTCTTATTAACAGCAGAACCGTCAGTTGTTGGGTCAGCTACCTTGGTTAACTCAAAATTATTCACATCAAGATTACTTGCTAACGTACCACCGTTGCGCTTTAAGAATTGTAACCCCCAAGAGTTTATCTCACTACTAGAAAGCGCAGCGGTTGCCCCAGCAGACCCACTTTTGAGACCTGTTATACTATACCCACCCATGTTAATATTACCAGTCATTGTAAATCCACTTCTACTGGTTGAACTTCCACTAACATGATCGGTGACCCACTTCTTTGAGACAGCAGAATTATCAGTTGTGGGAGCACCTAATTTTAATATTTCATTATTTCCCATATCAAGGTCGTCAGATAAAGTAAGACCACGCCTGCGTCTACTATTATTAATCTTATCTTCAACCCACCCCTTACTAACAGCAGATGTTTGAGTTGTGGGCGCTCTAAGATTTAAAATTTGATTTCCTCCCATTTTAAGGTTTCCAGTCATTGCAGAGACACCATCAAGGCGTAGCAGGGTATTAATATGATTTTGGAGAAGACTGAATCTTACAAGTCCTTCCGAACTTGTAGGATAAAGGTGCGTTCTGAAAACTGGTAACACGCTTAACAAGTTTGGTTCCCGCTCCGTCCAGTCTTAGGTACGTGTCACCATTTGTCTTAAACCAACCTTTTGTGACAGCAGACTGATCCTCAGAGGGATCCTTAAGATTCTTAATCTCATGGTCCTTCATGTCAATATCACCAGCAATATTAAGTCCAGATACAGGTCCATTTAGCATACCAACGACCCAGTCCTTACTAACCGCAGACTTTCCAGTTGTAGGATCACCCAGATCCTTTATTTCATTAGTTGACATATTGAGATCATTTGTGAGGATAAGACCAGGTAGACTAACATGTACATGCCTACGACTGCCTTCAACCCAACTCTTACTAGCAGCATCACCTGGATTAGTAGGATTATCAAGATTAGTTATCTTATTACCTCCCATGTCAATATTCCCAGTCATAGTAAACCCTGCTGGTTGAATTGTAACAGAAGCCTGTTTAACGATCTCATCATCCACCCACTTCTTTGTGACCGCAGACGCATCATCTGTAGGTGCACCTAAACCCTTTACCTCATTACCATCCATCTCAATGTCACCCTTGATGGTAAATCCATTCTTATCAAACACACTTCCACTTGATGGGTCAACTTTATTTACTCCTTTGTTGTATCCCCGGTAGAGAGCCATTTTTATACCATACACAATGTTTACAAAAACGTTCTCATTATAATAAATACAACTGTAGCACCAATTCCAACCCCAGCAATAGCGCTAACTTCCGAAGACTTATTACTGTTAACCATAGTTTTACGAAAGGAGTTGTTTGCTCTTGGTGTAGCAGTTCTAGGTTTAATCTGTTGTTTTACGTATCCACTAAGAGTATCAAGGTGATTAACAGGTGTTGTATCCTGATGTTGCTTCTTTGGAGGATCAGCTTTTTTAACACCAACGTAATTAAGTTTTGTGTTAACACCACGGTTCATATCAAAGGTAGCATTTACAAGCACATTATTATATCCAATACTTTATACTTTTATACTTTATACTTTATTTAGAAATGGTAAATACATTTCAGCCATGAGCTGAATTGCGTATTATACTTACAATTTAAAATTATTAAAAATTAGAGTTTTGAAATATATCAAAGTATTATAATTAATTAACTAAATTGTCAATAGTGACTGTTTATAATAAGCATGCAAAAGTTATTAAGAATATAAAATAGGTAAATGAAGAGTAAAACCTATTCAGTTTTGCTACTCGATGCCATAATAAAACTATTACTAAACCGATTGGTTTTACAAACTGGAACGTCAAAAGATCTAATAGATCTCAGGTCGTGGATGGAGTTATGCCTTGGCGGCAAGAGGTAATGTAGACTGTGATTAGAATCTTTGATAATTGCATTAAACAATTTCTTGCAGCCGTTTTGATGGTGAGTTGGAAGATGTTCAGTTCGACTGAGATTTAAAGCTTCCTCATATTTCAAATGGGGATAAATAATTCCAAATACGCGTTTCTGGACTCGTTACAAATCTTGACTTAAATACTTGGGTAGGCTGTAGTGGAAAACCGGGACAGCATAGTCCAACACAGATCTTATACAGGTTATGTAAAATGTGATTAGTTCTTGTATTGGGATTTTTGCTCTCTTAAGTTGAATAAGGAAATATATCCTTTTGGAGGCTTTCTTGACTAATTCAGTGATATGTTTATTCCACGTAAGGTTGTTGCTAATGTTAAGACCAAGCACTTTAAAATCGGATAATAATAATAATAATATAATAATTTATTAATTTATAAAGCGCTAAAACTATAAATATTCTAAAGCGCTATCATTACAAATTCAAATAAAATGTTATAAAGTATGAGATGATACCTATATATACATGTTTAAAATTTACTATTATATTTAAAGATAAAATGCCTTTTTTAAAAAGAAAGGTCTTAAGTCTGTTTTTAAAAGTTTCCACTGTTGACGCCTCACGAATGTCAGCGAGAAGTTCAAATTTACTATTATATTTAAAGATAAAATGCCTTTCTAAAAAGAAAGGTCTTAAGTCTGCTTTTAAAAGTTTCCACTGTTGACGCTTCACGAATGTCAGCGGGAAGTTCATTCCACAAAAATGGACCAGCCTTGGCAAAAGCTCTGTCGCCAAACGTTTTCCTCATTGTCTTAGGAACTATTAGCAAATTTTGCTCATTCGAGCGCAGGCTGTAGCAACCAATATGCTTAGGTGTCAGAAGGTCTGAGATATAAGGCGGTGCATTAGCATGAAGAGCCTTGTACACCAGCAACAAAATCTTGAAAATCACCCGATACCGTACAGGAAGCCAATGAAGGCCAATCAAAACGGGAGTAATATGATCGAATTTGGGGATTAAACAGACCACACGTGCTGCAGCATTGAGAACTCTTTGTAACCTATCATATTGAGACTGTGGCAGACCATAAAACAATGAGTTACAGTAGTCCAGGTGTGAAGTAACAAAACCATGAACCAAAATCTTTGTTGTATCTTCTGAAAGGAATTTCCTTATCTGCCGGATATTATAGAGGCTGCGAAACGCCTTACTACACACTTTTCCGATGTGAATATCCAGGCGACATATGTGAGTCAAACCACATTCCGAGGCTTTGAACCACCTCCACAGGCTCGATCGTAGATTCACCAACTGTAATTTCATTGATGTTAATCTTTGACATTTGCTGCTTTGAACCGATGATAATAAATTCAGTCTTGGAATCATTTATCAAGAGACGGTTAGAAAGCATCCAGGCACGAATGTCAGCAACACAGTTTTCAATACTGTTTAGTGCAGCATCTTGTGATAAAGATGTATCCGGCCGAAACGAATGATAAATCTGGGTGTCATCTGCATACGTATGTGCATTGGGAAGATGTTTGTCAATAACCTTAAATAACCCAGCCACATAGAGTATGAAGAGGACAGGGCCAAGGCAGCTACCCTGCGGAACTCCCGATTGAAGATTGAAAACTTCCGATTCATGGTCTTTAATTAAAATTGTTTGTTTTCTCTCGGATAAATAAGATGTTAGCCATTTGAGGGCATTTCCAGTTACGCCAAAGTCTTTTTCAAGTGTCTCCAGTAAGATAGCATGGTCGATAGTATCAAATGCGGCACTTAGGTCGATAAGCACAAGAAGCGTAACCTCCTGCTGATCCATACTGAGGAGAATGTCGTTCTGGACTTTTAGTAAAGCTGTTTCTGTTGAGTGATTTTTCCGGTACGCTGATTGATACTCGGGAAAAGGCATACATGTCCAATATCACGATGGGACACGGATCGTGAATATAGTTCACGATCCGTAACACATGGTCAAACAATCACGATGCGCCACGGATCGTGAATATAGTTCACGATCCGTAACACATGGTCAAACAATCACGATGCAACACCGATCGTGAATATAGTTCACGATCCGTAACACATGGTCAAATAATCACGATGCAAGTTATGCAACACCGATCGTGAATATAGTTCACGATCCGTAACACATGGTCAAACAATCACGATGCAACACCGATCGTGAATATAGTTCACGATCCGTAACACATGGTCAAACTGACCTCAAGCTGTGCATGTTTACCTCCAACAGTGCAACAAACGCTAATCATGCAATTGATGCCCTGGCCACTAAATCCGTACGATCCGTGCACATCGTGCGTATGGTGAAAATAAACAGATATTTTTATCCTTATTACCTCACATACGTTTACATTTTCATATATCATGCAATGTGTTTTGTTATTACAATAGCTCATATATGTTTACTGACATTTTCATATATGTAGTGTGTATGCGTCGTTCTCCAAAAGGCGAAACTAAAAGGAATGAACATATATTTTCATTGTTATTACCTCATGTATATTATACATTCTAAATAATATATCAATGCATGTGTATGTGTGTATGCCTCGTTCTCCAAACACGACGAATAAACATACATTTTCATTGTTATATATAAGCTCCTATATGTTCACATCTTCATATTATCAGTGCGGCATTGACTTTATGTCTATACTCTATAGTCCTCATTTGTTTATGGCTAGTGCGGTTTGCCTCCCATGCATTACATTTAAATATTAAAGTTCACTCAAGCGGGATTTTTACTGCTATATATTCACCGCACTTCTCTAATTACTGGTTGTCTGGTTCACTTTTCCTCATGTGATATCATCCAACAAAATCACTGTGAATCACTGTTTTAAGTTAATAAGTTACGCGTGTATGTGTGTATGCCTCGTTCTCCAAACACGACGAATAAACATATATTTTCATTGTTATATATAAGCTCCTATCAATGTGTTTTGTTATTACAATAGCTCATATATGTTTACTGACATTTTCATATATGTAGTGTGTATGCGTCGTTCTCCAAAAGGCGAAACTAAAAGGAATGAACATATATTTTCATTGTTATTACCTCATGTATATTATACATTCTAAATAATCTTTCAATGCATGTATATGTGTGTATGCCTCGTTCTCCAAACACGACGAATAAACATATATTTTCATTGTTATATATAAGCTCCTATATGTTCACATCTTCATATTATCAGTGCGGCATTGACTTTATGTCTATACTCTATAGTCCTCATTTGTTTATGGCTAGTGCGGTTTGCCTCCCATGCATTACATTTAAATATTAAAGTTCACTCAAGCGGGATTTTTACTGCTATATATTCACCGCACTTATCTAATTACTGGTTGTCTGGTTCACTTTTCCTCATGTGATATCATCCAACAAAATCACTGTGAATCACTGTTTTAAGTTAATAAGTTACGACACTAAGTCTAACAATCACTGTTACGAATTTAAAACACTATAAGAATCACTGTTTTTAACTTTATAAGTTACGACGCAGTATCGACAATTTAAAGGCGACAGTTTTATTGCCCCTTTTCATACTAGAGACGCATTATGCGTCTCACGCAACATGCTAGATGAACGCCTATGTTCAATTTTTCGTCTGAGACACACACCAGTCCTAGCTCGTCTATGGCACGGATAATGCGTCTGGTGCCCGCGTCTTTATAATGACGACACATAACAAAACTACATATACGTTATTAATCTGATTATTTCTCCCCGGTTATTGATCTCATTATTTGTCCCGTCTTTATACCAGACAAATAAAGTACAGCACGCACAATGAGCCCAGACGCATAATACGTCCCTCTACCATAATATATAATTATATAAAAACTGTTAATAGTTCACATCTACTATAATTTATTCAACGTTATCTCTAACCTATTCTATAATTGTATTTACAGCATGTTCATTCATGTTCATTCAGGTTATCAAACATATTTTCAAGTTTTTCTACTTTTACATCATACTTAACATAACATATTATAATATAGCATTTGTAAATTCTGAACGCTGATTGGCTAAGAGCCGTGTTCATATAACTCAATGTCAACACGGGAAATTTTCCGCCGCTCGTAAACACGGAAATTTTTCTCATCCTTCGGGCTTTCCACATTGCTATATTATAAGAAAAATATAAAACCTTTTTCCGTATTGATATATACTTATATCAACACTCGTGGAAGTTGGAAAAACTCATACAATTTCTCGTTTTCCCAATTCCACTCGTGTTGATATAACTGTATATCAACACGGAAAATGTTTTATATTTGTTAAACATAACATAACATAACATAACATTAACAACTGGTGACTGTCAATATTGACTACAATTCTCCATTGCCCATTGGCATTGAAGGATTTTCTACAATTGTCTCTCGTCACCATTGAGATATAAATGTTTGCTGTGAAACATATCATAATAGAACCAATAATGCATATTTCTTTCCATATTCAGGTTAATCCGTCTTATTTGTTCCCAACGCTTTCTCATTTTTTCCCCTGCCCCAGTAGGTAGATGTAATAATCCATTTGTATGCAATCAATGGGGGGCAACCGTTTCCTACCAAGAACAATATCAGTTTGAATGTCTCTTTATCCGAAAGCGGTTTCTTCCAGAGAATTAAACGTAGTTCTTTTGGCCAACTGTCTATGTTGTAAAACACGTCTCCATCGAGAAGAGAGACTATTTCGAGTCGTTTCTCTCTAATCTTTTCTTTGGAGCAGTTGAGAACGAAGGCCACAAAGTTGTTAATGTTACTCTCATCCCGTGAGTCTATATTCATTCCCATTATCATTCTGCTATCTACCGAATGACCAACCGACATTATTTGGAAATTTATATGCACCAGTGCCAGTGAATATTGCTAACAACCTTTTCACGGCAAATCTTCAAGCCACCCAACGCCTTATTTAACCCGCCGCACAGCGCCTTTGAAAAGTGTGAAAAGCGATTGTGAGTGTTTTTTTATTAAATTAAAGACGCGTCCTATTTCATTATGAAAGGGTTTAAAAACCCTTTCATCATGAAATACGAAGCGTCTGCAACGCAGGCTAACTTCCGCAACGCGGAAAACGATAAAACTACGTTTAATTAACTGATGATAAAAATCTGTGATAATTTTCCCAAACTCAAAATAATGTATTTTATTTAGAAACATCTACTTCATAAATAAACAAATAAAATGAAGTGTGATTCACAACGTCAACCCCTCCACAAATTTTTTGCCCTTTTGCAAATGATTATTAACATCTTGCGAAATAACACGAATTACGGTTTATGTATTATAGTCTGCGTTATGGTTAGGTTTTATTCTTTACATCATTGTGCATTTGTGCGGAGTGGCTCACCCCATATTAAATATCACATATACATTGCGCGTTATTGTCTTGCTTCTCACATGCATGTCACTATTTGACTGACAAATCCGGTTCACAACGTCACAAACATCTCACTTCTTTGTCATTTCTTACTGACATCTGAGCTGACATACACCTCTGCTACAACAGCCAACAGTACACCGCATAATCGTAATCAGTCTGCTTTACTTCTCAATACAACACTTGCTGTTCACCTGAAAGTGAAAGATATGGCCAATCGTCTACAATCTCTACACACTGCTCTACAATCCTGCTACGACCACGACATTAACTGGACTCTTTTGCCTGAAAAATTGCACAGGGTAAGCAACCACAATCCATTCTGTCTTATAAACCATTTCCAATTTAATCATCGTCATGAAACATAAAGTATTCTTAATCCACTATTTATCCTTTCAAATTTTTAGGTCTGCGCATTGTTTGGCAAAGGTCTAAAGCAACAAGCGAGCACCGTGCTATTGGGTTTCCTTTCTCTTATATCCTTTTGCATTGGTCATGGTGCCATAGACGTTGCGCAGTTCTGGAGGGAGCCAAGTATTCTTTGGTTGGTGATCGTTCTTCCAACTGGTAAGCAAAACGTTAACTTTCGATAGTGTAGTATGTATTTAACACTTCCTTTCCCACAGGCATCGCCATAGGCAAAGGCATATACTAAAATCCTGCGTATACAGCCAATGAGCCACACTGAATGACAATTTGCGCCCATGCATGTGTATGCACTTCTAGACAAACAAATGACACTTGCCACATAAAAACTTGTCATACAAAATATTGTCCAGGCCGCGCATATTGCAGGACAAATAAAAATTTGTCATACAATTACTTCCTCCACTGTAACATGCTTTATAGTTCTAGCCGCACATTTTTTCATCATAGGTTTTTGTGTTAGTGGCTGTGAACGAAAATGCGCCTACTTAGGCCTTAACTCCAAATAATGCCATTTCTCACACACCGCTGCGAGATGCTGCAGCGTCAGCCGCAACAGCGTCTTAATCATTATACCAATTGCCAACCTGCCTTTATACTGCTTTATTTAGGCCTGTTTTACACGTATAATTTCGATCGCGTCCAATGTCATTCAAACAATACATAGTGAAGCTTCATAATTTGGTTTCTCATCTCATTATGTATTCTCTTCATTTCCACGAGACCAAAATTCGACGTATAAGACAGGCCTTAAGGCCGTTTTCCATTAACGTTCGCTTTGCCCAAGCGGCCGAAGCGTTCATTGTTTTTGAAGCCCGTCACGCCCGCTTGACCAGATTTTCAAAGCCCGCTCCGCGCGGGCAAAGCGACTGCAATGGAAAATTACCTTTAGGCCTGTTTCAAACGTCGCGCTTCTCATGTGCCGAACGCATTAAAAACAAAACCTAATCACATTAAATGCCTCATTGTCTATTTTGTTTCCACAACTTTACTATGCATTGGTTTATTCATATTCTCTTTACAAAAGAAAGTTGTTCGTACAATTGATATAAATGCCGACCGTCTTGCTTTTTATCATGAGCCAATATTTAAGAAATTAGTACTTCTCACGTTAGTTGATATTAACTTGTTTCAAAAAGGTTTATTTATGTATTGTTATTGTAATCATCTTCTTCCTCGAAGTTATGATAATGTTTTCTTTCTGTTTTAACAATTAATCAATATGAAACAAGAACTGCTCAAAATTTACGGCCACATGAATGTCATACAACTTTAAAATCGCATACGAGAACTTATCAGGGTCCTGTTTATTGCAATTCTTTGCAATGACAATATAAAAAATCTAGCCAATGTTTCATCGTTTAATTTACAATTAAAATTGTCCTTTTAAAATGCAATTTCATATTCCAACTAAAGTCAAGAACGCAGCAGGATATGGCCAGGCGGCAAGTAACTAGACACATTGGGTTAACTAGACACATTGTCAGATTGGTTAACCCATTAAGCTGCAGAGCGCCGAAGAGGCTGAAGCTGGGGGTCATACCATTTTTCCCTACTAAGAGTTTAGTAAAAAGTTGCTCATTATGGATAACACCAGAGTCAGAAATTTTTTCTGGTTTATTGCCCACTATAGTACGATCAATGAGACTAGAGGTTATCATAGTTATTCGGGTAGCTTTATCAATCAATTGTGACAATTGATATAACTCATACACATCTTCGTCTGTTTTAACCATATCACAGTTTACATCACCCAGAATATACATTTCTTTATTTTCATCATCAATAGCTTTGATCAATTTTTCAAAATGATCAAATAATTCAGACGGTGCATTGGCTGGTCTATAAACTGTTGTAACAAGAAATGGTCTGCTATGTGGCTTAATAATTTCTATACAAACAGCCTCTAGTTCAGAGGAAATTAGATCTTCTCTTATAATGTAGTTGATAGAGCTACACAACTACATACAAACTCCACCCCCATTCCTTGACCTGTCTTTTCTAATAATATCATAATCGTTCAGGAGAATGATGATGTAGTGGTGAGTGCATGTCTACGTTTTTGTGCTCCACTTGAAAAATTTGAGATTAAATCACATTTTAAATATAAGTTTCAGACCGCTGTTGACTCATTAACTGGCAGTGCCCCAAAATGCACCCTACCTTGGTATTTCCTCTGTCTGATGGCAGCCGATTTTTACTCGTCAGTGGTAGAGTACTGCCTGCCAGTAAATAGATTACACTTGATCCAATTTTAATCGGGGCTATGGTGTACGTTTCGTAGACCAATGATTTTGAGATTCAATACATTGGCCAAGTATAAAATGGGCTGTGATAGTTATATGCTGTATATTCAAATACATTCCTCAGCCGGAATATAACCATATACTTCAATGATGGTTTTATAAAAATATTCAATACAAGTATTATTGTATTAACGCTATATTAAAAATTAAAAAAAATATCGTGCACATGCAATATTCGATAAACAATAATTGTGCGGAGTCGGTGAGGTCCAAAAAAAAATCGACCACTCTCAAAAATCCGCCCCCCCCCCAATGAAAAATCAAATAGTCTGTCCCTAATCCAACACAAAGTTCATATTAATCTGTTCAACAAGCGTTATATGTCTTGCGTTTAAGTTGTAATTTTTCCTGCTTCAATTGATTTCTGCAAGTTATAAATTCGTTTTAGAACAGTACCAAATGACATTCCACTGGGCAGAAAGCTCCACTTAATAAAGATTAATATTGTCGGGGATTGCCGTAGTGTATTTTGTTTTGAAATAAATTGATAAACTGAGGCGTTCACACTGGCCTCAAAAAATGGCATCTTGCATGGCCAGAGGTGAGTATGGATGCTGAGGGTCTCATTCATTTAAATACAATCAATAACTGCAACCACGATAATCAAGTTGAATTTTTCAGTTTACGTGGCACTAATATGTGACTTGCGCGACAATAATAAACACCGTATTATTAAATTGAAATGAAATTTAAATTGGGCTGAAGATCCGAAACGCAAGCGAACTCATTGCCCAGCCTAGACCTAGCCATTTACTCGGCTGGCTTTGCCAGGTATCTTTGGCAGGTTTGGTTAATTTTCCGCCTAGCATTTGGTAATTATCGCAACGGTCATTTGCCTCGTAAAAGCCTAGTAGATTTCACAAGTTCTCAAATTAGCCCCATAACTTTGTGATCCGAAATTTATCAGAAACAAACAACTAAAGCAATTTATACTGTCCACTAGTTATTACATTAACTATAAAAACATTTTATGACTAAACTAACCTATTATTACTTTATATAAAATGTCGCGTTAAATTGTATTTATAAACATCTTTAAAGGCCTTTAAAGTTGCAACAATTTTGTACACCCATTTTATATACTCCAAATAATTCTTTTATTCGCAAGACAATCTACTGTTTTGCTTTGAATAACTATATTTGCGAATCGGAAATGATGATTTTCACATCATTGTTCAAGTATTATGGACATACCATTTGTAAACAATGTACGTTTTATGCACTGTACGGGCTAATAATATATGTATCCGTTCTATTTAAATTATTTAATAATTATATATGTAAACACAAGGCTGCTTCTTGCCAAAATATATATTAATGTAGTTGTGTATAACACAATATTTCATGAAAGATTCTACTTTTCCTATATATTTTGACTCATCTTGAGCTTTCCCTACACTTTCTCAACATAATAATAGTGTTCCTTCAAACTTTATGATAAAAACCCCGATTTTCTAGGCGTGTATACAAATAAAAATAGTAAGTTTATACTATAAATGAGTTTATTTTACCTGTATCGGTTTAAATTAGCTGTTAAGTTGTATAAAATAATTCTGCTTGAGAACGCAATAATTCGTCATATCCACATGCGTAGTTCAATCTTAGCCAGAATTCCTGACTTCCGGCAACGGATTATCCCACAGCCTCGCGTTCCCTCCCGAGGATCGCAGGCTCGGGGAACGAGATTGGAATATGTATATATTAATTATAGGCACAATTATATAACTGCAATCTCGTTTCCGTATGCTCTTGTAATATATAAATAGGAACTCCGTAACATGTTTACAACTTCTACGCTGCTTTCGTTATCTAAATTTGGAAATGGCGTACATATCTACGGGCGTGGCACGTATTGGTATTTAAAAATAGTAGCGTATTAAAATGTGACTCTGATGTAATCTTTCTACTGTCAATCATTTTTAAATCAACCAATCAAAGACAAGAATGACGAATTACAATGTTAACTCCAAAACCAGAGCTGCAAAACTAAGTCACACAAGCGTTCTGTCGTTATCGGAAAATGTATGGCTCATAAGTTGTCATTGCTCATTAGTGAATGCGCGTATACATGAAACTGTTTTTTACAGTTTCAATATTAGTTTGTAACTTTGTAAATCTCTGAACGGTAAAACTTGCCAATACTCCAATAATACTTTTCAAAAAAGACAAAAAAGCTTTAGTTTTGCAGAGTTAAATTCTCAAACGTGTAAGGCAATAATAAGATGAAAGTATCACGAAATTATTTGAATAAACCACATCGCATATATGGGGGGCGAATGTCCTAAAGATGGGCGATATTCCTAGGGTATTTGCCCCACCCCTCTGGGAGGTGATATTCCCAGGATATTCGCCCCCGGGGGCGATATTCCTAGGAATATCGCCACGTTTTGAGGGGGGGGGCGAATTTCCTGGGGGGGCGACCTTTTTAAAAATTCTATCTTGCCCCCCCAAAATTTGAGTTTGCCCCTCAAATGCCCCCCCAAATTTGGAAGCCTGGTGCCGCCACTGCAAATTAACCATGAAAATCGTGTCCCAACGTTTTTGTCCCATAAACAAAACTTTACGAAATATATAAACTGTTCTATTATCTTACCGAAGGGGTTTCATCTTCATTTATTAAAAGTCATCATGTTGTTTTATTGACAAATATACACTCGCATACATGAACTATACACATTGCGAACGAACAAACGAACACCTACAGAATATTATGATGTGCAAACTAAAATTTAATATACCTGGTCATATTTTTCATAGGCTTGAATAAATTTCAAAATGTAATATATTACAAACCCCAACTACTTACATTGTAAGTTTAGTTTGTTGGTGCTAGGTCGATAAAATTCCAATTCAGTTTGATTTTCAGTTGCAACTATTTTATTTTCAATTTGGTTTCAGTTTTGTTTCAAATAATTTTTAACAGTTTTTTTTTAACCTTCTCTATAAAGCAGATTACATTTCAAATCACATTTACATTAGATTTAAAATGTACCCTAAAATAAATGAATGTAGCGATCGTCCACCATAGAACAGTTACTCAAACTGGGCATATAGTGCATACTGTTGCTGCTCACCACTTTTGCATACTAACTTCGGCTTAAATTTCAGGCAGATGCAAGAGTACCTTTCACCAGTTTTTGTATGGTATCATGGAGCGAGTCACAGAGAAAGTCACATCAAATGGTCACGAGGCAAAGCCAATTTTCCTCCCCCATTGCACATGGGATAAATCCGGGGACATACTCGCCAATTCTGGAGGTCGGTCTATTGGACTTTTTGACGAGCTCATCGCGTTTTTCGCCACTATGAACATGTACTCGTCCAGCAAAATGCAGTTCTCCGACACCAAGGAATACCAAGATTTCCTGCAAATGTATACCGGTAAAAGCAAAACCAGGGAAACAGGTAATTCATAAAAAGCATCCTTTTGTGGTTAGCTCTTGCAAAACCATTCCAATTGATCTCAAAATGAAGAAAGTGTTTTCCACATAATTACATATAGTCATATGTTCGTTTCTTCAGAATCATAAGCACTAGTTCATGTGTATCTATTCTACTGATAATGAAACGGCACCGCATGTCAGCATTCTGTGTGGTTACTGTACTAATTTAGCCATTTCGTTTTTCTATCATTATTTAGTCACCGGCAATGCCAATTTCAAAATGTCTCAAACCTCCTTTACCTTGTTGGGGTTCACCCAACCACAAACTGCGGTGCCAATCATACAGGACCCCCAGAACAACTCAAAGGGATTTACCTCACGATTGCTATGGTTTTTCCCAAAACCTATCTATTGCAAAATGCAAGACACGCTGCTGACAGAAGAGGAAAAACCAGAGATAATGGAATTTGAAGAAAATCTGAGTTAGTAAAATTGCTAAATGTAATTGCATGCAGTTCAACATTGTATTAATTTTTTCTTCCACCATTATATAGGTTGCCTCTTTAAAGCACTTTCACCATTTCTCCTCTTTTTAATTGCCTATTATGGAACTTAATGGGAATACCATCATGTCAGTCAAATTTCACATTAAAAAATCTTTTATTCCCTCAAGAACATTTATAAATAAATGTTTAATAATTCACACGAAATATTCATATTCTTTATATTTCACAACGTTCCTTTTTAATACACTCTGAGTTTAATTCATAATCCTTTTTCATATTATTATATGCGATCATAAATATTTTCAATGATCAAGCCCACTTGCGTCTCGCAAACCAATACAATTAAACATTTATCAGCAGTAACGATTAACTAAAATGTAATTACGACATGTATTTTACTACTAATCATGAAGTTTGTTAAGTCCATAATTTCCTTTCTTACATCTCTTGCCAGCAATCTCTCTCATCTTTATTACTTTATATAGTCAACTTTCTGGTTGAATTATATATGGAAGGAGAACAAACTTATGTTATCGAAGAGGAAGAGAAGATCACAAACGTTACTGTCAACAGAAGAGAATATTCTTTGTCACCTGAAGCACTGGAAAAATTTCAGGAAGTTCATGATGATTGGGAAATGAACATGTGCCAAAAGTATCCATATGAACCATTGATTGGAGGTAAGTCACAAAAAAGGCAATTTAGGCATAAACATCCCATTCCCAAACTCCGACTCACACCGATGAAGACGACATGGTCACCCATTATTTTTTTGCGGCGTTGCTCCTACGTGTAAGCATGGATAATAAAATAAATGGATAGGAAACTACCTGACGTGACCTAATGTTTTTACTGGGATTGATGGTGTGGTTGGATGCCTCAACCTAGTTTAAAATCAAATTCTCAAAAACGGCATGTTTAGCAATAATACAGCTAAACATTTTAGTCAAAGAGCAAATAAATGTAACCACGCCATTCTACGATGAAAACTCTAAGTATTCCCAGTCAATTTTAGCAAATATTTCAAGCACTAAACAGTTAAAAATACATCGCAAATTTCGTTAAAATTTGTGACGCCAATTTCGTACCTACAAATGTAAAAAAATACAAAACAAAGACGAAAAACATTTACCTTGAATACTTTGTCGTGGCTTAGGCATGTTTTTAAAACAATTAGACCAGTTTACGCTTCAACATCACCCTTTTAAAGTGGAAAATATAGCAAAACAACAAATATGCCGAGAACTTTGGTAACATTCGCAATACGCGTGACGTCACGTTTTTCAACAACCATGCAGTCAATTACGTCAGAAGTTTCCTATCCAGTTATTTTACAATCCATGGTGTAAGTAAGTGTTGGCGTTAAATTTTTATAATTTCAGTAAATACCAATAGTGGATACTGAATACTGTACATTAAGTGTAAAACACCAAAAGGCAAATGATCACAAAATCATCAAAATCGATTGTTCCACACACTTACACGATACAAACAACAGCTTTTGTTAACGGTATCAACATCATATTTCAGGACTATTTTCGCGCGGGAAATCACAGGTCCTAAGATTAGCCATAGCTGTACAATCCATGACAAACTTCATGGATACCTTAGACGAGGAAAATAGTAGGAACAATGATAAGGACAATGTAAATGAAGACGAAGTAAACGACCATGACAGTGTAAATGACAGCGAAGAAGCAAGCGACCTAGACAGTGTAAAGGAGAACGATGAGGAAACTGACGCCGAAGAAGTAAACGAGAACGATAAAGAAACTGACGGCGATGAAGCAAACGACAACGATGAAGAAACTGACGGCGAAGAGGTAAACGACAACGACGAAGAAACTGACGGCGATGAAACAAATGACAACGATGAAGAAACTGACGGCAATGAAGCAAACGACGAGGATGTCAACGACAAAGATGAAGAAACCGACGATGAAGTAAATGCCGACGATGAAGTAAACAACGATGATGATGATCAGAGCGACGATGCTGATGAACCCTTTCCTCCACTTGCGTCTTTGGAGGTCACACCAACAACTATTCAGATAGCTGCATCTATTGTCAATTGCTCCTTGACGCAAGTTTGTAAGTTACAATTATTGCACACTCCGTATGATACTCTGCATGCAGGAAACTTGGGCGAACAAAATGCACTCTAGTATACCATGATATAGAATCTGTTAATAAGATCTCTTGCATCTTGTTTTGCCTACACAGGTATATTGACAAAGAAAGGATTTGTTAATGAAGCAGACGTGTTCAATGACCAGCCATCAACATCAACCGGCCTTGGAAACACGAACTTGAATAGAGAAATCCTTTTGCAGTCAGGAGAAGTTGTTAGCATGTCACTTCTTCTCCGGGGGTCCACATTCCGGCGTAAAACTAGTGATGGAGTCACTGGTAAGAAGCTGATGGATAAGTGCGTTGACGATCTGCGCAAGTCAGATCTCGTCAAAGTACACACAGTGTATGCCAGAAATAAGACATATGTAAGTATAGCTCCACATCACATATGCATGTTTCCCTGCGAACACGTACACGAATCCGCAACAACGATTCACGACAGCCATACTTAAGCAAACCTATACTCTATATAGGCTTATATATAGACTTATATAAACACGAATGGAAGTTAGGAAAATGACAAATTGTTTGAAGGGTGATTGTTGCCATCACAATTTCCAGTTTTCCCAACTTTTCCAACTTTCCACACTGTTTATATAACTCAGTATCAACACGGAAAGATGTTTTATATATTTGATGTTTTATAATACAGCACTAGGAAATAAATAATAACAACTGATAAAATGATTAAAATTCAATTAGAGAGTGGCGCAAAATTTCCGTGCTTATATCAACATGGCTCTTAACCAATCAGTGTACAGAATTCACAATTTATGCTCTATTATAAATTATAATATTATTCATATAATATATTCTTAATTTCTCCAGGTCCATTTTCTGCTGAAGCGAGAACCCCCCAACGACGACAGCGAAGAACTACTGTCATTTATCGAAAAGCTGGCGAAAATCGGAATTAATATTAAAGAGTATTCCGACGCATACGCAAGAATAAATGAAGATAGGTATGTCAAATATGTGTACAATTAACGACCGTTGCACCAGTAACCTGCATACTAGCCTGTGAGCAGGCTCTCAAGGTGAAATGAGAGCCTGTACTGATAGCATATAATTTTAAATATCTGCGTCTCCAATCAGTTGAAAGAAATTGTCATTACCATTGGTCAGATGCTGTAATTTATATGTTTCCGTTGACCTCTATATATGTCAACTGCTGAAGCACTAGGCGTAAAAACACATTAATTGATCAATTGGCCTTCTTATCTCAAAGCACGAAATGTTCTGTTTTGAGAAAACAGTATTTAAAATATTTAAATTTTTGCTTGAATGTCTCATATTTTGAAAAAAGTATAAACTGTACGGTCTAAATTTAGTTTACACCAAGTTGTAAACAACACCATATAAGGATGGACATTCCACATTTGGAAAAACGAACGTTACGGGCCAGATATTCAAAATTGTATGTCATCACTGCAGGCTCTCATTTCACCATGAGAGCCTGCTTGCAGGCTATACAATCACGTAAATCATTTCGCGATGTCAGTGTTCTTTATATTTGCCATTGCAGCGAAAGACACCTGGCAGATTATAAGAACAAAAAAGCAAATGAAGATGTCTCATGCTCACCAAGCAAACGACCAAGGTTGTGAGTACACTGGCTTAAAGTCGTGCCCACAGAAACCTTACGAATAATGTGGATCAATTCATTTCCTAACTTGAAACTCGAAAGAGGGCCTCTGATACTTCAAAAGTTGCAAAACCTAAACAATTCAAAACTTCCTTTCCAATAGACCAATGAGAATTTATATTTTATTTGTACGCAATTTCAAAGGAACTTTTGATTTGTTAAAGTAAACCTGTTACAAATATTCAGGAAGTGTTAGGGGTGTTCCTAAAATCATAGATAGATTTATTTAACCACGCTAACCTCGTCAACTACAGCTGATTTCCACGATTTTTTTTATTTTTCTATACTACAGCTGATTTCCACGATTTTTTTATTTTATTTATTTCCACATTTTTTTATTTTGTTACGGCTGTAAAAGTGTAAATATTTCATATTCAAATCAGCAAAACCCATCAGTTTACATGTGAATACGTTAAAAAGTTGGCAAATTAGTTGTGAAGTTTGCTGCACATCATTTCAAAGAGTCATTGTCAACCACAATATCAATGCGTCTGTTTACATTTTACCGTGGGAATAATTGAACAGGAACAAATTGCGCTTATAAATATTTCTTCGCTGCATTTTCAGTGTAAATGATTAGTTAAAATTAGCATATTATGGATTGAAAACAGAAACATCTATCCTATTACTCCACCATTAAGTGACCGCCAAGCAGATTTGTGCGCAAATGCATTGTGGTTCATAATGACTCCTCAAAGCTTGGTTATCACCAATTGTGACTCAAGCCGGTTTTCCAGTCCTCGCACGAAGCTCCTCGCAGCTCGCTACGAGTGCATGCATGACCACTTTCATCCAATCACAATGCAAAACAACTTCGTGCGAGGACTGGAAAACCGCCTTCAGAACTGCATTACATGTTTAAAATTACAATTCTATGTAATAATTTTCTTTTTAGTAACGACCAGAAGGCTTTTTTTTATAACAAATTTAATAAATTCTAACAACGTTTCGGAGTTTACTCCATCATCAGGTTACATTTATACGCACAGTGTATAAATGTAACCTGATGATGGAGTAAACTCCGAAACGTTGTTACAATTTATTAAATTTGTTATAAAAAAAAGGAGCCTTCTGGTCGTTACTAAAAAGAAAATTATTACATTTAAATGAGGCTTACAGAAAGTTCGCTTCTAATCACATTGTACAATTCTATGATCTATGTATTTAGAACCGGGAAACGACAAAACGCCGACCCCAGGTCCATGGACTACCTTCGTGGACCTGGTCCATGGACTACACTCGTGGACCACGGACCACTCCCGTGGACCACTCTCGTGGACCACTTGCGAAATTTCGCCTACCGAACAATAGACCAAGCACTATTATTCCGAGTTTAGGGAGCCGAGATTAGCGGGAACTATTTCATTATTTATTTCCATTATCTATTTCACAATCAATTCTTAATTTTTGAAGCTTGATTACTGCTTTTCCTGCATTTCCTGTAGCGATCGAGAAAAAAAACTACCAATTTTAAGGGCATATATTCGGAAACTTTGCATTAAAGTCGTAATTGCACACTTATATTTTAGAACGCTCATGTAGTGAATGGATTTAGAACTTCACATTTTGTGTAAAGTTTCCACAATGATAATAATGACTGAACTTGACTCGAGCACATTTTTGCATGCACAGTCAAGAATTCAAACCCCAAAAATCTGGTGTCTCGCAAGTGGTCCATGAGAGTGGTCCACGAGAGTGGTCCACGAAGGTAGTCCACGGACCTGGGGTCCGCGTTTTGTCGTTTCCCTTTAGAACCATCCTCAGAGATACGAAAAACTAGTTTCATATTCTTTTATCAAATCCCGCTTGTCAGAATAATATTAAACTAGTCTTTCTATAATTACGGGAACCACTCAGTATTTTATAAGAAAATACAAAATAACAGTAACTCCGAATAACATTTTGATTTTTAATCGACGTTTCGACTAGTTTGTAGTCATCCTCAGGATTATCCCTGGGGATGACTCATAGAAATATTATTTCTATGGGATGACTACAAACTGGTGGAAACGTCGATTAAGAGAATGTTATATAGTTTAGATTTTCAAACATTTTTGTTCAGTATTTGCACTATGCTGTCCACAACATTTATTGTAGTCACACAAAATTGTTTATTATATACATTAGCACATTATTGTAAATCACCAATTGGATATCTTATTGCTCATTCTACTCTACGTAATAAAATGGCAACACGGATTATTATCGATATGTCTATGTGCCTGCGTTATTTTCCAGCGGAAACTATTGTACGGATCCTATTGTATGTAGGAAACTTCTAAAAGTTGGGGGGGGGGGAAGGCTTTCAGGGGCACTTTTTTTTTAACAAGATACCATAAAAGCAATCAATTTCAAAAGAAGTCTTATTCGTCTGGCAGAACACATATATATTAACATGCAACCCCCCCCCCCCAAAGTTATCATGTCTAGTTATGGCACTAAAAGGAGTAATGGAAAAATGAAGGGGGTAGTTCATGGCCACTAAATGTTTTAAGATGACCTAATGAAGGCAGTATATTAAAAATTAAACCTAACAAGAATGAGCTGAAACAATATGACTTGTCCACTCACATCAGGCACATGAAAACTTACATGTAAAAATCCATGACTTTCAGCAGAGCGTTGACTTTTGCTCTTTTCAGGACTGGGTTCGAGTCGCATTGAGAAGGCTCTCATTGAGGCTTGAACCTGCGGCCTCAGAGGTTGAAAGGCACGTGCGCTTATGAACTAGACCAGAGCCTATCAGGACTAGATTCTATCGGTCTACCTGAACTAGACCAGAGTCTATCGGTCTTAAGCAAATCATATTAAATATTGTCAACCAAATTAATGTAACAACAACCATTTTAAGTTTCTTTGCAATTGTAAACCTTCAATAGTCCCTTAATTCTTTCTCAATTTTCTGATTTAAATGTCTTCTATATTCCAGCAACACTCTATAATCCACATAATCTTAAAGTTAATGTACCACTGACAATTAAAGCACATTCTGTAAGCATAGTCTGTGTCAATATAGTGATTCCGAAAATAATTAAGTATCCAATTGACCCAATATTGAGTTCTATGTGGTATCACTGTTTGAACTCTGAAGATGTACAACACCTTTCAACATTTGCAAGACTGCAACCATCCCTGCATGAAGTTTAAAACAAATTATTAAAATTAACTTGATGAATGTATCCATGACTTGATGACTAGAAGATAGTAACACATTTAAATAGCCAGACATATCAATAATTTCTTTATAAGTTTATTTACTTTATCAATTTCATGGAGTGCCTGTTTTGAAAGCTTGCTTTTCCCAATTATTGGAGTATGAATTACAAAAATGATTATTTGTCCTGCTTTGAAATAATACACATAAAATACTTTATATACCGTATACATAGTAAAATCATCAATGGCCATCAATAACCCGTCCAGGGAATAATTTGGACAATTATTAAAACAATAAAGAAATATTTAAACGTGCGAGGATCTACCAAAACATTTATTATATATTTAGCTGTCATGGCAGCCTCATCCTTCATACTCCCAAGCAAAACTCGCAACTAAATTGTGCCAAAAAAAAATTACGCTACCAGACTCGACAAATAAAAATTCGCTTACTTTTTCTTCAATATATTCATAAAACAGATGAAAATAGTCCACTTATATTCCAAAAGGAGCAGTTTTAATAATCATAGTGCGGTCTCCGTACTACCCAGTGATACTACCTAAGAACATGGCCGCTGCTCTCTCGCGGGTGTATGCAGGCCTATGTCGGCGCGACCATAGAGATTATAAATAACACGTCTCATGTGCTGAACGCAATAAGCGTCTCATGTGCTGAACGCATTAAAACAGCATGAGCTCCACCTTTGAATTTACTATATGACTAAATTCTTAAACACATCCGAATTTATCATTATGATAAATTCGCGGCACATTTTCAGTTTATCATAATAATAAATTCGCGGCACCTAAAGCCCGCCGCACACGAGCGCACTTGTCGCGCGTACTTGTTATTCGTGACAAGTTGGATCGAAAAAATTTCCTCTTGTGCGGGCAACATTTACGACATTTTCGTCATTCGTGAATATCAAACATGTTTGCCATTTTTCGTCATTTGTGACAAAAAATTCTCGTGTGCGGCGAGCAAACGACAAGTGCGCCTGAATACTGTCTAAATCATCTAATATATATTTCACACAGTTTCGTTGAATTTTCAAAGAATTGTGCCGGTTTCCTATGGATTTTACGGTGTGTCGCACTCTGGCCTTTCTTGCGTGTTGAATTAGTGTGTTTTTCTTTGTGTAACGACTCGAAAACCCCAAAATTTGGACCCAGCGAATTTATACAATATAGTTTCTTGTTGAAACATGAAACCGACACGCGCGCAGCACCTTGGCAGCGTCTATTGAGCCACAGCTTGAGGTCAATGAAACACTCTGAAACACAGTGATGGAAAGCTATATCAAAAGCCCTTTTTTTATTCGAAAATTGATGTTTCTGTTTCAATTGGTTGGCCAAACGTTTCTATGGCTTCCTCAATGTTATTCGGTTATAAGGCGTTATGTAGTGCTTGGCATCTCGAATGAGCAGGAGGAAATCGCAAACGAAATTGAAGATCAACGCTTTGCCCACGAAGTTAACAGCCTTTTGTATATATGCAGGAACAAAAATGTTACGAAGGGATTTAAAGAACAATTTTCTGAGTTTCACGACTTTACCTTGCAAGCTGGGATGCCAATGGCAACAATTTTAGCGACCAAACGAGAACAGTGCCGCCGTTGTAATAAAACCTTGGTTGTGGACGGCAAGCCACATGTTATCGTTTTTTATCACATTTTCTTGGGAAGTTACCTTGGTTCTCGGATAACGAAGTGTTGTCGCAAGTGCAAGATCTATGAGCATTACGGTTTTTGGGTTCAAAATGGCAAACGTCACGTTGATGAACATTGTTTGGAAATGGATTTCCTTCTCTCATCAGACGAAACAGCTTTTGACATGTCACTCCTTTGGCAGACTGCTAGTTTGCTTGTTCTTGGGGCTGTCCCTTTCCGAACAATGGCAGCATCGTATAACCGACGATTTGGATACGACAAAGTGAAAAACCGCACAATGGACCAATCAAGACCCAAAAGAATGAAACGGTTTGTCAAACCTGATATTTTTATGTTTTTACCTAATTATCCACCTATTATTTCCAACACCTCCTTGGAGGGCGCGCAAACCCAGGGACAGGTTTCACATTTTTCAGTCAAATTCCCCACCCAATGCCACAACTTATATGTCCACGCACCCTGTTAACCCTGTAAGTGGCAATGCGCCCTACTTTATTATTTTACACTGTCAATGCCAGATTATTTTACTCTATCTGACACCAAACCATATAACTTGGCAGGGGGAGTCTCAGTGCTCCCACTCAGTGTGTTAATGTTGATGCATATAAGCTGGGGTGGATTTATAGGGGGGGGGGGTTGCACAGGGCTGCCAACCCCTGTTCACCTTTTTACAAAAAAAGTTGTCCGGGGAGGGGAGTTTTAAACATCAGTAACAGCCATAATTTATACACTGCATAATTTATATACTGTTATCTTAAAGTTTGTAAATATTATGTACTAGAAAATAAATTATTTATATAATTATCTTAATATTTAGAGATACCAACCAACAACAAAAAGAAATGTTAGAAGGACGACAGTTCTTAGACCGCAGACGTCTGGAGGAGGCCTTCTTACTGTTTGGTGCTTTAGAAATTATTATTAAATACAGCATCAATATCGAAAATATAACATGCGATAGAAATCAGCTGACAGAGTTACTTGTCAAGCAGTTTGAGAGAGTGTTTTATCAAAAGTGGACAGGTGTATATTATATTCATAATTACTTGACTGGAATACTGCAAATTGTGTCTTGAAACTTTAAAAATCATAATAATAAAATAACCAGATTGGTGGTTTTCCAGCCATTTCTATGTTTGCAATTTCGGTTGAAGGAAATTTTCACCTGATAACAATGGCTGCAAAACAGCCTAACAAATTGGCCAAGCTGCAACACATAATGACTGAAGATGGCAATATTAGTGAAACCATAGAATCATTCAAATAAGTTTGGCAGTTAACCAAGTCAAATGTCCAAGTCACTGTTTAACTGTCTTTGTCAATTCCATGATGTACTTTACAGTATCCTAACCCTACTCCTAACCCTACTCAACTGTGAATTTTCTTATATTTCGTCTTTTTGTATATGACTCTGCCGTTTGAGTTGGATTTCACTTGGTAAATGGACACACTCTCATTGAAATGAATGATTCCATGACCCAAACTTTTCAAAATACATTTACAACACTTCAGTGAACATCACACAGAAGATAACCCTATTATTCCCATTTGCCAACCTGTAATTTTCCAAATGTAAATTTCAACCAACAGTAATTAATATACTGTAAGTAAAAACTCTAGTAACATATTAATATCATTTATATGATTTTACTTCATGGCAGATCATGTTTGTGATGTCCCAGGATGCAAAGATGTTCTCGTTCTTGATGGAAACATGAAAAATGCGAGACAAGTGTGTTCTTGCAGAAATATTGGAGAACTCTACTTTGATGGGATGAAAGGTACTATTGTTATTGGTAAGTATTTGTGATACTGTAGTCTGTAGGCACACAAATAATATGCTATTTTATTTGGCTTTTTCCCTATTACATACAGTATTATCATGTACAGTATCTATAATTAAAAGCTCATTCATCATTCATGAAGAAAATTCAAAATAAGTGAATGTTTAATTTCAAATAAAGATTTGTGCTCATTTACATAAAATTCAGCTTTTATTTTGTAGGCTTAGACATTTTTTTTTTAATTACTTCGCTAATGAACTCATAAGACATGTCGTTTTTTACAACAAATTAAACATCTGATATACAAACTAGAGGCAAAGGCGAGAGTTGGTATATCAGATAAAATCGGATGTGAATGGAGGAGGGGAATTCCCCCCCCCCCTCCCATGCAAATAGAGTTGGGAGAAATTCCCCGCAAGTAAAAAACTCTGAAATTTGGGGGGGGGGGGGTTAACTCCCATCCAAGTCCCAAAAACCTAAACTACCCCTAATAATACAACAATCCATGGCCGTAGGAACCACGGGGAACAGGGAGGGTGCTTGAGCCACCCTAACTTTTAGAAACTGGGCTAAGCCTGCCTAAAAATTCTAATTTCTAAGTGAATCTCGAAGTGAATGCACAGTTGCACATGTTTAATTAATGCATGGCGCAGAGATGTATGGTGCAGAGGACAACTTAATCTTCCTTTGCGCCAGCTGTATCCCAAATCTAACCCCTAAATGCAGGAAAATAAAAAATTTAAAATAAAAAATTTTCTCTAGTGGCAGTTCGTGCCCGCCATTCAGCCCCCCCCCCCCCTAACTTTAATCATCTTCCTACGGCCCTGCAACAATCAGATGCGCCCAGTATAGTGTTGTATAGGTTTTCTCAGTAATGATCATCTTTGATACTGGTACTGTAGGATGTCAAAACACACCAAGCAAGTCATCGAGGTTCTGTGAAGAACACAAAAACCTGGCAACACAATTTAAAGATGATTCATCATCCATCCCTCAATGTGAACCAACCACCATCAATGATGAAAACATTGGTGATGTAGGTGATATTATGCCAGTAAAGGTTATAAATCATCGAGAGACAAGACAAGCAAAATTCTATCAGGTACTGTTCTACTATGTACCTGTTATGTACTGTGCACAGTATGCACAGTTGCTTCAATCGGTTCATTTTCATCATATCAATTTATTGCATTGAAGAGATGTGTGCTTCCCTTAACGAAGGTTTATCACTAATTAGAATACTCATCAAGGAGGGTCTTGCAAACCTCGCTTACAGTAATAATGCATTACCTACTATTGGGGTCGGTTGTTCAAAAGCCGATTCCCTTAACCCTGGGGTTAACTTAAAATTCAAAGCATACTTCCTAACAGCTTGTTTATAAATTTGGAAATATTTCTTCACAAATCATGTCTGCATCAATAGAAGTTTTGTTTTCTGACATTTTGAAATAAATCGACAGGAAGAAATATGCAAACTAACACAGTGAGTTAAATTTTAAACCTGTATTAGCGCTAATCCACCTTTGAACAAGCTACCCCTGAACAGTATGTTAAGCTGATGTTTCATAAAACCTCATTTGCATTGCTGGTTCACATAGTTTTCTTGAAAGTTGTTCAGTTTAACATCACCTCTAGTTTTACTGTTAAATGCTAGAAAATTACTACAGTGTATTAATGCCAACTGGTGTTAACCCATTAGATAGCAATGCACCCAGATGTGCACCCATGTTCTTTATGTACAATAAATTATTTACATGTCTTGGCAGGTGTTGTGGAGTAATGGTTTACAAAGTTGGGTGAAAGAAATCAATCTCCCAAAGAAAGTTTTGGATATTGTTAAAAACGGAAATTCGTACGAAGTCAACCGAAATTATCTTGAAGAGTTTGGACAAAAGAGAGCTGTACTGCAGCAAACAGCTACAAAGAGTGATGATGGATCTAATGTAATGAAAAGGTAATTTTTATTATTTTATTGTTAATTAATTTTTAAATAATTAAACAAATTAAATAGCCATTAAGCCATTTTAGTACCAAAATTTACACCATGTTTCTAATTTAGTTCTGGATTCGCTGTTATTAATGACAAAGACAATCAAGTAATGGAAGGTGAAAATGTCAGAGTGTTGAAATGTGGGACTGAAAAGGGAAAACATAAATGTAAAAATCAGCGAACTGCAGGTACAATTTTTAGCAGATCAATTCCCAACATACTGTATCACTGTACGTTATTCACTCCCGAGTGTAGGGTGTTCATGTCATTGCCTATTAAATGCTACAGTATGTTGATGTCCTTGAGCCGTTTTCTTTTTGTTTATGCCTGTGCACAGCAACGTTTAATAATTAATAAATAAATAAATAACAATTATTACATAGCGTAACAGACGCTAGCAGTAAAAAAAAATTCACATTTTTGTGAACAGCCTCGCACACAAATCGTGGCAAGTTGACAAAATAAAATGTCAAATGAGCTTTAAATCAAACTGCCATCATATCATGATACACTACAGTAATTGTGTCACAACAGTTTCATACAGAATGAACGAAGGAGAATGCTAGAACATTTTTGAAATTTACCAGAATCAAGTCCACTTCTTAAAGTTAACTTTATTGAAACAACTATGTTATCTTGTATTTCATGAGCAACTTGATTTCATGAGCAACAGTAGCACTTTAAAAAGTTGCCATGCACACCTATATTGCTCACCCTTACTGTCAACATGTTACTGCTCTACTGACTCTACTGCACATCTGAATGCCTAGATTGCTAAGGATATTTACTCTTATTTACTTACCATTGTTCCGCAGGTATATTAGTATTTGAAAAGCCATGTGGAGTTGTTATTGGAGTTAGAGAGCTGTTTGGTTCAGAAAGTAAGAGCCAGGTGTATGCTCACTTGCATACCCTATTTCAGGACAAAAAGATTGATGATGTTGGTATGTTTAAATGTGGTTATATAATACGAATAATTTTTGTAACACATTTTCTCCCAGTGGGAAAGATACAGTAGCCAAAGCAAATGGTCATATGGATGCAGTGCTAATACAGTAAACCTGTATCTTCTAAGGTTTAAATATTGCAAATCATTGAAAAGTTGCATAGTTTTAAGATTGGGAAAAGACCATGCAACCCCTAACCTACTAACCAAATCCAAAATTACCATCACTGATGCTAACATTTTAAACATACAGTACAGCATATAATGAGTAAAAAAAGACAGAACATTGGGCCACATTCAAAAAAGACACAACATTGGGCCACATTCATATATTAGACTGAATTAAAATGAAACCAATGCAGAGACTGTGTGTTGTAATGCTGTGGCCCTTTAATTCTACTAATGGTATAACTTATTTTTCTTTTCATCCAACTATGTTCTTTAAAAAGACCTTTTTGATTGTGGCACAGTATAGGGAAACAACAGTAGGGCCACTCAGCGTAAAAACATGTCCAGATTGTTTACTGGCTGCCAACCGAATTTACATATTGGCAGCCAGTAAACGGCAGAAAATTAAAATCACTATAAAATTGTATTACAGAGCAATGATTTTGGCCACGTAAGACACCTGGGACCTACCTTAAATAATTCCCACTTTTGTCTCCCCTAAGTGGCCTTACTGCTTGTCTCTCATATACTGTGATTCTGGTTATATTGTACAGGTGTTATGGAAAACCTTAGAATTATGCCTCTTTACGTACCATTAATAAGTAAACACTAGGCTTCGGACAGTTGCATATCGCAAGTGTTGTTTGTTTACTGTATTAGTTCATTGCAGTCTATGCAGGAAACAAACAAAACAGCTGTACACAAAGTGTATGACGATGCATCATTTCGTAGTTAACTTATGTGTTCTATCATTTTAATTGTGTAGAGACAATTTGCTATGATGATGCATGCCACCTTAAAAAATTTGCAATGAACCCCAAAAGGTCAAATATTACAGAGGTGGCAGACAATATCGCATCCAAAAACATTGTATGTGACAGATTCCATTTCAAAAATCATATTGACAAATGGTGTATCAAAAATTGCAATCCCTATGATTGTGAAAACTTGAAGGTATGTGTTATTTGGAAAATGACATTTAATATATTTATACAGTATCAAATCAATGTAGTGACATTTAAACCAGTCACTGTACATTTACAGTATATACTTTATCTTGCAGAATGTTAATACTGAAGCATGTGAGCAGCTATTTTCCTGGTTGTCAAAGTTTTCAATCATCACGAAACAAATGAACCGTTGGCGATTTCTATTTTTAATGTTATATGTGTTAGACGCACACAATGACACTGTAGTACAGTGACCTATAATTGGAAATAGTGTATTATTTACACACATAAAAATCTCACATCTTGTAACAAGTCTGCCAACAAGCTGTGAACAAGATGTATTCGCACCGCTTGTCACAAGTTGTGAACGGGTTTCAAACAACTTATTGACAACTTGTAACAACCTTGTTGAAATTATCACACTTGTTGCAAGGTTGTTCTGACAAGTCTGTTACATGCTTAATATAACAACCTTGTAACATCCTTGTTATATCATGAATGTAACAAACTTGTTAGCAGAGTCTGGCTACAAGGCTGATAATGCCATCAAGCTTGCTACAAGTTGTTAACAGTATAGTGTTTCTGTTTGAGTTATTTTGTATTATATTATGACCATAGTTGATATTAAGGGACCGATATGGATTTAGAGGATATAGGGGACAAAAGGGGGTAGAGAAAGGAACCTCGGGGAAAAAGGACGCTTGTGTATAGAATAGATTTTGGTGTGTGTATTTTAGACTAAATAGGAAAAATAGAATATTATAACTGGCGACGAGGTAACGGAGTTATTAAACGCGTGTTAAAATGGCGAAAGTACTCGATCTACCAAAACTACAACCTTTTACCTTGGGGGAAACTTCGACCATTAGCCAACGGTGGCGAAAATGGATCAAGTCATTCGAATATTATATTGCTGCCTCGGGAATCAACGACAAGAAACAACAACGTGCCATCTTTCTCCACCTCGCAGGACCTGAAGTTCAAGACATTTTTGAAACCCTAGAAGACACTGGCAACGATCTCGACACCGCAATAGCAAAGTTAACGTCCTACTTCGAGCCACAAAAGAACATTCCTTTCGAGCGTCACAATTTTCGACAGACAACACAACTACAAGGAGAAACAATCGAACAGTTAGCTATCCGTTTAAAACACCAAGTAAAATTCTGCGAATATGGCAACCCCAACGATATGATCCGTGACCAGATTATCGAACATTGTTCGTCTAGTCGTTTAAGGCGACGATTACTTCGCGAACCAGAACTTATTCTTGAGAAAACAGTCGAAATCGGTCGTTCGTTCGAAGCATCCGAACGGCAAGCCTCGCAAATAGAAGCAGACAGCTTAAAAACGACCGACCTGGGCGTAAATGCAATCCGTTCTAAAGCTGCATCATCTCGTTATCCAACATCGATACAAACAGGTCGTTCGAACATCGTTTGTTATTGTTGTGGAAATGCCGGTCACCGAGCTAAAGACCCTCGTTGTCCTGCCGAAGGAATGTCCTGCAATAAGTGTCACAAGCTTGGCCATTTCGCTAGAGTATGTCGTCAACTGAAACCAACAAACAAGCCTGAATTTCAGAATCCTACATCGAAAAACAAGAATGAAATCTACAAGCAAAATACTGGAAGTCATGGCGAAATACGATATGTATACGGCGCTCCACATCCGGCCACCGGGGAAAGTTCATCGGACGATGAGTATGTTTTGAACTTGGTGCCACCGGGAAAATGCCCCATGCAACCGTCCAAATTGGGAACTTCCCAGTTGATCTCATCGTTGATTCAGGCGCAACTGTTAATGTACTTGACAATGAAACATTTGCAAAAATTAAGGCAAACAGCCCGATCACACTGTCCAAAACAAATCTCAAATTATTTCCATATGGATCATCAACACCACTGAGTATTCAAGGTTCGTTTACTGCACAGGTCTCCCATAAAGATTTAATTACCAATGCCATTTTCATCGTTGTTGCGAATCAAAATTCTGGTTCACTCTTGGGGCACAAAACTGCAACTGATCTTGGGTTATTTCAAGAACATGAGAACTTCCATCCAATTCAGAACATATGTAATGGAGACAACCTGTTCATGCAAACACTTGTTACCAAGTATCCGCAAGTTTTCAACGGCATCGGAAAACTCAAAGATTTGCAATTGCACCTACATTTTGATGAGTCGGTACCTCCAGTTGCCCAAGCACCACGTAGAATTCCTTTCCACATTCGCAAGGCCGTCCAGACAAAACTCGATGAACTCGAAACACTTGGCATCATCGAACCAGTGAAGGGGCCTAGCCCCTGGGTCTCACCTCTTGTGGCAG
>CACRXK020003058.1:0-38555 GCA_902702795.2 Paramuricea clavata | reverse complement strand
ATGTTTGTCCATTTTAAAATGGGAGCGAAACTATGCTATTACAAACTAATAGCATGGCTTTTCGGGAGATTAGTGATTAAATGACCCCTTACCCTCGGCAGGTTTGCGGAATTCCCTCGGGCTTCGCCCTCGGGAATTCCGCAAACCTGCCTCGGGTTACGGGGCCATTTAATCACTAATCTCCCTCAAGCCATGCTATTACTTATAATAATCATTGAATTTTCAATAATTTCACCAATATTGTGACATAGGTTATCTGTATGGAGACATAATGCATGAGTAAAGTAAAGTTGTCTTAGTTAAAATTCAAAATTGATGGATATTTCATATATTGAATAATCATAGAAACTTGAACACTTAGACAAATATTTTGACATAGGTTCCCTGTTTTGGACATAATGTACACAGTTAGATTTCTCTTACTGAGAGGAATGTAAAGATTGGCATTGCATGCCTGGTGAAGTATATTTGTCCTAGTCACATTTCATAATTGATGGATATTTCATATCTTGAATAATGAATAAAACTTCAATACTTTTACAAATATTTTGACACACGTTGCCTGTATGGACACATAATGCATATAGTTAGATTCTTATTACAGAGAGGAAAGTAACAATTTGCATTACGTGACTGGTAAAGTTAATTTTTCTTACTCAAAATTCATGGATATTTCATATTTTGGATAATCATTGAATTTTCAATAATTTCACCAATATTGTGACATAGGTTATCTGTATGGAGACATAATGCATATGGTTGCACAACATCGCAGTTCATTCGGTTTTGACATAGTTCTGACAATGGGTGATGGAGATTGCTTCTTTACATCAGTTTCGTTTCAGTTGCTTCAGATATTGTCATCTGACCAATGTCCAACGCAACACCGTTCTTTTCTTCTTTCATTTGGCATCACATCTGATCTTGCTGTGAATGATCTTTCACATCATTTGCGAGAATTGGTGGTAAATGAATGGTTTCTAAATCAAAATGAATACAGGTCATTCTTTGGAAATATCGATTTACAGAGCAACACAGAAAGATTTAGAAGAAGTGGAGAATTTTCTGGTTCACTCAGGGATGCCTTACCTATGGGAATGGCAAATATTTTGAACATGCCTTTAATTATTTTAACCACAGTTCATAACATGCCAATAATTTCAGTTGTGCGAGGATAAGTTTAAATAATCCGACTGCTATATACCTGTCATATATGCAACAAGGTCCAGGGCATTACGATGCGGTTGTTGCCCAGGGGGATAATTTGGGCGAGCAAGCCAAAAAGAAGAATAATAAAATTACAACAAGCTAGAGAACAGGTTACAAATAATCAATTATTTATATTTATAGCCAACCTTTTCTCGAAATTTGCTATAATCCATACAGACTCATTATCTTTTTTGAGACATTGTTACTGTTGACCAAAATTATTTAATTAATTTAAACAAATAATTTTCACGTAGCTATACCCCCAATCAAATAATATTGGTTGCTGAACATCTCGAATCAATATCGCTTTATTGGACTTTTATAGTATTATTAAGCTGTTATATTCACCTGCAGGTGAATATGACGAAACCGAAATTTTCAAAATGGCGGCTAGCCGTTTTGTAGAAGTTACTGATAAAGAAATAAGCGAATTGGAAAGGAAATCAGTCCCAAAAAACACAAAAGACTTGTGTAAAAATACCAAAACAATTATTCGCCTCAAGCTCTGTGATTATCAAGGACTTTAAAGCCTTCAAAATAAAATATTTTGGGCTCAAAATACTATCAATAATTTTGAGTGATTCGTGAACAATACAATTTTGCTTGTCATAAAGGCCATAAAGCCAGCCACCCCCGTTGCCGATTGGCAGGAGGGGCAAAGGTGCCCTTTTAAGTTAAATGCTTGCCTTGGCAAAATAGCAAATTGTCAGAAATGTTAGTGCAAATATTTTACGAATTTACTTCAGAAAACGCAAGAAATGCAGTCATCGAGATTCAAGAATAGCACAATCGCCTGGCGGAGAACCCCCTATTATCCAATAAATAGAAAACATGATTAGGCGAAGTTCAATTCCTGATGTTTTGCAAACATCTCTTAGTATATATCAATTCAAAGTGCCCTTTCACAAAATGCCTCCTCCATTCATCTTGTGTACTTTCTCTTGTTGGCATGTCTTGCATGATGGTCCACAAGTAGAGTGCATTGGCATCGTATCCAACTACCTTCTTGCAGGGTTTCGATTCTTTTCCTTTGGCTCGTGCTTCTACTTCACGTATTAATGATTTCTCTTTCTCGTGGTACCTGTTGAAAATAATGCTGGGGCCCCCTACGTTATTATCCTTCATTGAATAATATATCCTTGTCCTTGTTGCTGATCAAGGAGAAGTAAGTGCCTGGAATGTTGGAAAATAAATATTTCATAGTTAAGCCAGGCACACTCGCACCGTCCTTAAATATATCAATGTTCCTTTTTTCCCAGAAATTGCTCATTTTATCAATCACTTCAAGGAAGGGGTTATACCACACAAGAAAGGTTGTTATACCACACAAGAAAGTTGTGGAAAGTTGTCATGTTATTTTCGTCCCATGCGCCCTGGCAATACTCGTACTGTTCCTTGGTGATGTCAGTTCCAGACAGAGTGGAATGGAAGGTTTTGTGTGGTGGTAAGGAGCAATGATTGAGTTTGTTGAGGGAATTGACCCATTCGTATGGGAAGTAGCCTTTGGTCTGGGAGCACTCATAAGCCTTAAGGAATTGTTCGTAACTAAATCCCAGAGCCAGATAGTTTGTGATATCGAGTCTTAAGACACATGTGGTTATTGTTCCTCTTTATCACAAACTTAACTTGTTTGTGTTTGACGAGATGTGAAAAGAAGGTTTTTTTTGCCACATTAATATCGTATTTACCAGAGTTGAAGCCAAGAACTGGTAGCTCCATCAAGTACTCCATTAGTTTGTCTTGGAGTTTGAGCAGAGGATGGACCACATCTGGCCGGCCTAAATAAATGAAAAGGTGTCATGAGTAAAAAGCTATATACTTGCACATCCCTATAAACACTATCTATATAACAACCGCTAAAATGGACCACAAGTGTGATACTTACTCACTCTTCAATTACTTTATCTTTATTTGCATCATCTTCATCATCTCCACATGCATCTTCAATACCTAAAAGGCAACACATATGGTAAGCACAGGAAAGACCACTGTTGAGTTCAAACATTATGTTATATACCTTGCTATTCGGCCCCACCAAACATCCCACCATTTCCTCAATCATCTGTTCCTCTGTATTTTGCTAAAACATAAGATATATTAGAATACAAGTAAACATGAGTATAAGTGCAAATATAACCTTCCTATAATTTACCTCATTATCCTTCCCCGAGACAACTTTCATAACCTCCTTGTTTTCCTCCTTGTTTTCACCTAAAGATATAAGAAAAAATACTAAGGATAAGAAATATACTAAGAATCTAATATGTGTGAATTATACCTCATTGACTCGTTGATCAATTTGACGAAAAACGTCGGAGAATTGGTCTAGCAACAATCCATAGCTTTCTTGGCTGACCTCAACCAAATATTCCATGAACTGTTGGATCATATCATTGGTATTACCAGACAAGACGAAGCATTTGGGTTGATCATAACCAGGGACATTCGAACACACAGAGACACTCAACAGGATATGTTCGGCTTCCCATGGTTAACTTTCTCGTATTTTGCGGATGTTCAGTTTTGCGCTTGAAATAACACTCAAAGTCAAAGGTGGCACGGTAAGGGAAGTACTCGAGGTATTCAGGGATCTCGATACCTTCATCGGCCAGTAGATCAAAGATTGTTTGCGAAACTTTGTAGGCACCACCAGGAGAAACGTGCCATACAGTCGCTTCACAGGTTTGCTTGTGTTGGTTGAGAGCTTTGATCGATTTCCACATTTTATCACACTTGGAGCAACAGTACGATTTCGAGTACATCGACAAGTTCTTAATATAAGTGAAGTGACTACCATAGAGGTTCAGGTACATGGAGTTGGTGCAGCTACAATGGGAGTGCTGTATGAGTTGAGCTGCAATGGAGGTCGTGTCATCATCTTCGTCATGTAGCTCTGTAAGGCAATACATGTAAATGTTCAACTCGAATAACTTTTCCAAGTGAGCTCTTCAAGTGTCACACCGTCAAAATCATCATCTTGAAAATGTTATTCATAGAAGTGATGTGTATCACGTTCTAAATTTTTGGGGTGACAACCTTTGTGCATAGCCGAACAATGAAAGAAACAGAGTTTATCCTCATAAGGTAAACCTGTTTTCTTGCTACAGTTAGGGACCGCGCACTTACGGTTTCTTGGCATTGGTATTAGCGAATTTCGCCTGCTAAATAGCCTATATTCACAGCAATATAACTTATGACTTAGGTAAAACCTGCTTTTAAAACTTTTTATGTTGATAAATGAAGCGTAAATCTACAAATGAAGCCTATTTTGAAACTTTGATGTTGAGTTGTTCCAAAGTTACAAGCCGCCGCCAAAGTTGTTGAATTTTCGTGCCGTGGAATGCCATTAAATTACATGGCACCGATATTCGCCGTCAATACCTTGTGTTCAACCGTGAATCTGGGGTGACCCCCGGTGTCTTTTTGGATAACATGGGTATCAGAGGAAAGCGAAGGATCTCATCTTTACCATACATACATACATACATACACTTTATTTTAACTCGAATTTACAGAGTAGCTCAAATTGATGCTGTGATTTTTTTTAAATCTCAATTCTGAATGCTTTGTACTGTGGAAAGCAATTAAACATTTACAATTTCTTACTTTTACTCTACGAAATGTCAGGAAAATCAGGTATAGTTGAAATCTTTGTGAAATAAGCTTTTGTTTGATATATATTATGTCTTGTAAGAGTTCGGGGGTCATCCCGGCTTTGCATTTAAACTTCAGTTATTTTATCTGATTCGAAATCGATGCGAAGTGATGAAGACATGTGTTAATGAAAGTGATTTAGCGGTGCTCGTTAAAGGTGAGAACAAAATTTGTTATAATCTTTTTATGAAAATATTTGAAGCAAGTGGTTGTGTCCATGGAAACCAATGTGAAATAACCAGAAGTAGCCTACTTGTATTAGAGCAAATTTATGAATTTTCCCTGCCGAAGATCTTCAGCGCAACCTACAAACTTTTAACTTTCCATCCTGGGGGGAACATGGTCTTCCGCGTGAAATGTCACTAAACCGTTCGCTACCTTGTCAGATGAATGCTTCCAGCAACAAATAAGTTTAAAAATTTGTGGAAATGGCCATAAGAAGATTGAAGACCTTCAGACTGATAAAGTATGAGTTACCAGTAACTTTAATAAGTCAGATAGACAATATAACAGGTATATGTGCAGCATTATGCAATTTATACCCCCCCCCTCCATAAAACATAATTATATTCAGCTTGATATTGATCAAGATACTCTCATCACCAATTATGTAGCTGAGGGAATAATTTGAGTAATATTTTATATGGTTGTAAATCTTGTAACCTTGGGTATTTCCAACCATTTACAGAGCTAAAGAGAGAATCAATTATTTAACTGATTAACTGGCAATGAACCCAAATCCTACCGCCTTTTAATTAGTATCTTACTCTGTCTAATCAGTGGCGCCGTGGGACCCATGTTTTGGGGTGGGCCAAGGGCAGTACTTTTCCAACAAACCAAAAAATTTTTCCAATAATATATCATGGATGGCACAAAAGTGTTTCTAAAGCGGTTAGTGTTAGTCATTGGAAGATCATAGAGGCGTTTGTGTCTTAAGTTATATTTCGCTTGGTGTTTTGGCGGCAGCAGTGCATGGAGTTTATGGTTACTGTCAGTTGATATTTTAAGGAAAAGCTATTCACACAGTATTTGTCTTCGGACTGATAAAGAGTTCAGTCCAGATTGCTGCAGGCTCTCTGAATATGGCTGCCAAGGATCATTTTTGGTGCATATTTGAAAGTGGGTCTAATACAGGTACAATAAAAGTTAACAATATCTGCCTCAGGAACATTTGCATGTTTGAGTTGGATCAGACAATACAGACGTTTTTTCGCTTTCTTAATGACATGGTCGACATGGAGGTTCCATTGTAATGAGTTTGAGAATATCAGGCCCAGAATTTTTGCATGGTTGACTATTTTGAGTGGAACATTCTCTACTCTAATTGAGTCAAACTCCTGATGAACACGCTTAAAGTCGATCCTCAGCTCCTTGCCTTTTTCTGCGTTCAAGTGCAGTTTGTTGTCTGCTGACCATTTCTCAACAGACGTGGCAAGATTGAGTGTGGGTGAGGGAATTCTTTGGAATGATTTCCGAAATTGTTGTGTCGTCAACAAACTTCCACATACTGATGCTGTTCACACGTAGGTCATTCACCATTAGAAGAAATCCAGACCTAAAGCCAGGGGCCTAACTTGATGCCTTGGGGTACTCCTGAGGGGACGTGTCTCTATGACGAAACGGCGTCGGAAAGCTTCACTCTTGGTGTGATGATGCGGTAATTAAAATGTGTGTGGTATAGTATTATCATTCACCACACTTCAAATTCTACAGTACTGTATTACATGCAATGGCGTACTTTAAATCGACGCATTTGTCTTCTCAGTGTCACAGAAGAGCAAGATAGGGATAGGGTGGTCTCTTTGGAGTATCTTTGCTTGGAAAAACTAAACTAGAATTTCATCCTAAAATGTGATTTCATGCCTTGTTCCACGGACAAATTATTTCAGCCATGGTTTAGGTTTCTGGCGATGTTTAAATTTCAGTCCCCAAATTTTGGCCTACCAAGTCAACTAACTCTGTTGACTCATAGCTAGTTACAGGTCTGCAGATGATGGTCAAATTCTTGTTTGTTTTTCTTTTGGAATTGGATTAAAAAGGTGGTTGCACGTATTCAGATCCTGGAATGCTGTGAAATGGCCCTGCTTACCTGTTGGGACATATTATTGGTTGAACATCAAATGGTGTGTGGAGTGAAATGAAATTTCGATTCAATGTGACTGATAGGGTCGGAATGGTGTGGATACTGATGATTCTAGTGAGTTGTGTTATGATGATGCATGGACTGTGATGATGTTGGTGAAGCTCAATTTATAATGTAGACAAACAGTGATGTTACTGGTGATATATAACTTGAAAATGGTATAAGTGATATAAAAGTTGGAACATTTAAGCTAAATTGATACATGAATAGTAAAACTGTGTTGTGTATGACTTGATTGATTGTTCTTGTGATGATCGCGCAGGCATAACCCAGGTGCGTTAATGTGATGTATTGTGATATTGCCAAGACCTGGGTTAATGCCAGTGTATCGCCAAAGTTTATGTTCTCATCAGGCTCCAAGCATAACAGGGAAAGCACGTTTCAACCCCACTAGCTGGTCTTGGAACTACATGCCCGCATATAAATATTCATTTCTGTTCCCGTTTATGTGAATCATACATGTGTGACATGTGTTTACGCGAAAAAATCTGTTGATTATTTCGTCTAGGAACAGTGTGAAAATTGGTTGAATTTGGTATGTGTTCTTTGTAATGGGTGAAAATGATAAGAATCACATGCGTAACGTGGTAATTTATGGTTACAGAATGTAAAAAATGAAATTTACTTACTGATAGATGTCGTGGAGCGTACTTTGCATGTAGGCAAGGCGAAAAGGAATTCTTAGTGGGTGAGGGGGTTCTGAAATTATGTCGGGGGGGATTGAGATATGAGGGGTTGGGATGGGATTAGGGTGGCTTAGTTGGGGAGGAGTTTGGAATGTGGTTTGGGGTTAAAATTCCGGTGGGGATTGAGTTAGGTCTGGATTGCTGCTCAGGATGGTAGATTGAGTTAGTTTTTAACAGTGCTGTAGGTTTGGGAAGTTTAGAGTGGGTTAGGTGTGTAAGTGTTCTAGGAATGTGTCCCTAATGAAAGTGGAAACATCAGATGAAAATGTTATTGAGGGTTTGGAATGGATAACGAGGGGTATATTGATGTTGTGATAGCTCAATTGAATGGCAGAAGTTTTTTGCCACAACATTTTAAGTGGTCTACCGTCTATTTCTCATTCTTTGAAAGGTGAATGGTAGTTCGAAATGGAAGTGATGGTGGTGTGTAATGTATATTGTGAATGCTCCGTGGCGCAGTGTGTGGCAAAAAGCTTTCAGCCACGAAATTTGTTTATTATTTGTAATTAATATTTGTGGATGGTGAATGGTGTTTGAAACAGATAGTATTAAAAAATGTTTTGATGGATTTGTGGCCGAGTTTGCGACAAGATTTTTTGCCTTTTGTTTCTCGTTCTTTGAAAGTGAATGGTGAGATATTCTTATGATGTTGGGATGGTTGATCAGAAATATTTCAGGTGGGTTTTTGGTCTGGGTTTTGGGTGGATATGTATAAAGATATATAAAAGATATAAAAAAAATATACAACTGTGTAATAGGTGATGCTGCAGTGTGAATTGAATAATTCGGTATGTGGTTGTATACTTTTATTTGTTAATTGTGTGTTGATTAAATTATATTATGTGAAGTGTTTAGATTATAGTATGTACAAATTTGGATTGTTTACATTGATTGGTGGAAAACAATTTTTGTGATAATTATTTACATTTGTTGCCTGATTGGTGGAATATTCTGATTGATTAAGTAATTGATTGTAAGCCGACTATACCTCACACATGTTCGGATTTTGGGTTATGGTTTTCCCTGTGGATTGGCCAAATCAGTGTGTTTCATGGGATGCCTTCCCTAGTTCATAGTGTTAGAATGTACTGGTACCAATTTATAGGAAATTGTCTTGTCTTGTTCATTTCAACTGGATTCTGCAGATGTGATTTGAGTTGATTTCCCAGTCTTGGATGGAGCTGGGGATCTCGGTTTATTGTGTAGATCTCTATTGTTGATCCTTGTTTGTTTGATACATCCATTGGTGGGTATCTTTGTGTTTATTTTGGCATGGGGGGTTGTGTTTATTTTGGCATGTGATGTTGGTGAGACAATGTGCGTGATTGGGTGAATTTGGTGCGGACGAAGTGTTCTTTGAGATTTTTGTGACGTTGGTAGGCTATGACTGGTTGTTCTGGCCATACCCGTGATAAAACAGGATCGTTTTCAATATAATGCCAGTGTTGTGTGAGAATGTGTGAGAGTGGTGCGAGATCTGGATTGTATGGAATGACGAATGGTAATGTTCGTGTCTTGTTTTTGGGTGTGGTGTTTATGAGTAATTGTGACTGGGTGTACGATGAGGCTTTGTTGATGTGAGGGAGAATATCTTTATCTTTATATCCTCTTCCAATAAGTGCGACCCGGAGGTTTTGTGCTTTTTCTTGGAATTCTTTGTCACTAGTGATTATCCTCCTGTATCTCAGCATTTGACTATATATTAAGCCTTTTTTGCATGTTTCTGGATGGTGTGATGATTGATGTAGGAGTGGCATGCGGTCTGTGGGTTTAATGTAGAGTGTGGTAGCAAGTGTTTTTTGTGGAGTGACATAGACTGTGGTGTCGAGGAAGTTGACACTCTCGGTGGAGTGTGAGATTTCAAATTTGATGGTTGGGTGTGCTGAGTTGAGATGTGTAATGAATGTTTGGAATGATTCCTCTCCATGTGTCCAGATCAAAAATATATCATCAATGAATCTTTTCCATAGGAGGGGTATGAGGTGATCTGGTGCAGATGACAGAAGTGATTCTTCTAATGTACCCATGAAGATGTTTGCAAATGATGGTGCCATTTTGGTGCCCATGGCAGTGCCATGTTTTTGTAAGTAAAGTTGATCATTGAATGTGAAATAGTTTTCTTTTAGGATGTGTATCAGGAATTGATGTATTACTTTGCGGAGTGGCCACATGCGTCCATGTTTGGTGTCTAGTGCTTCAAGTGTTGCACGGATCCCTTCATCATGTGGAATGTTGGTGTAGAGTGACTTGACATCAATTGTGGCAAGAATGGTGTTAGGTGGTAGTGGTGTGGTGATGTTGAATATGGTTTGTAGAAAATGATTGGTGTCCTTGATGTAGGAGGGAAGTGAACTGCATAATGGTTTGAGGTGTGTGTCGATGAATGAGGAGAGCCTGTCCGTGGGTGAATCGCATCCTGATATGATTGGTCGCCCTGGGTTATTGGGCTTGTGTATTTTTGGTAAGAGGTAAAAGATGGGTATGCGTGGTGGTGAGGGTGGCAATAGGTATTTGAGTGTTTTGTAGTCAATGTCTCCAAATTTGAAGAGATCCTTGACATAATTGGTGATTGTGTTGGTTTGTGCTGTGGTGATCATGTCTGGCTGGGCCTGTATTTTTTCATAATATTTGTTGTCATTTAGTTGAGAGAGTGCCTCCTTTTCATAATCAGTCGTTGACCATATGACGATGGCACCTCCCTTATCTGCTGGTTTAATGACATATTCTTGATTATGAATGCCGTAGTTTGTAAGGAATGACATTTCGTTTTCATTTAAGTTGGAACTTGGCTGATTATGTGAGTTGTGCTTGAAGACCCGCTGAATGGATTCTGCCACAGAGGCAATGTATGAAAGTAAAGTTGGATTGACTGAAAGGGGTGGTGACCATGTACTTTCGGTTTTGAAAGGGTTGGGATGGTAATTGGAAAAATGTCTGAAGTGGTAGTGTATGTACATGGATCTTCTGAAGCGTTTGAATGAGTCGACAATTGTTTGTAGGTGGGTGTTGGTTGGTGTTGGAACAAATTTGAGGCCCTTGGAAAGGATGCATTTCAGTGGTGGTGCTGGTTCATGGTTGGTGAGATTTACTTTGACGTTGTTATTGGTGTGAGTTTGGATTTGTTGACGATAGTGTTTCTTGTCATGGTTTTTTCTGTGGGCTCTTATGTGTGGTTGTTCATGGAGGAACGATTTTATTGCTTTCCTTTCATGAACATGTTGTAAATTGTGGGGAACTGTGTTTGTTTCCCCTTCAGCTGTTGCTTGATGGATGAGTGCATGATGCTTGCTAAAGGTGGAATTGTGGTTATTGGTGGGCGTGGTGGTGTGTGGTTGCTGGGTGGAGATGGTACCCGTAGTGTTGGTTTGGGTGTGGCAGGTGATGGCCCCCGTGTTGGTGGTGATGTGGTCTTTTCTGAAAAACCTGCTTTTCAGGTTTCCTGGTAGGTGGTGTAGTGATTGCTGTGGTTTTAGGGCGTTTGGATTGATTTTTGGTGTTTGGTTTGGGTGTTATTTTGCGTTTCGATGGTGGTTTGTGGTTCGATGGTGGTTTGTGGGTGCTTGCGATGTGGATAAGTGTGCTCGACAGCCCCTGGGGGTGATTGTCGTTTAGGTCTGTGGAGAGTGATGAGATTTGTGCATCAATTTTTGATGATTCCTCCAAGTGGTGTTGGTGCAGGATGTTTGTGAGGTGGGACATGCAGTCCCGAATGCCAGTGGCCCATGCTTCCTTGAGCTTTGGTGACAACTGGACCCAGGGTTGTACACTGATGTTAAGACCAGCTGGTGCTGTGTGGTTTGTTATGTGCTTGTTGAGGATGGTTAATTGTCGTTGATGGTCATTTTTGCGGTGGTTGAGTTCAACAAGTTTGTTGAATATGGTGGTTGTGCCGTGTGTATTGGTGGGAGTGATAGGTGCTTGGGATGTGTTGGTGGTTTGGTGTGTTTGTGGTGTGATTGCTTGGGATGTGGTTGGGGATGTTAGGGTGAAGGTGCCTTTGGGTGTGGATGGGATGGCGGTTGGAGACACGATTGGGGTACTGGGTTGGGTCTGGGTGGTGGTTGGGGTTGTGTCTATATGGTGGTGTGACCCTGTGGCATGCTGGCTGGTGGATTAACTGGTGTGGTGGATTGTGGGAGAATTGAAATTGGGTTGGTCAATATGGTGGATGGTGAGTTTGATGGTGTTTTGGTGAATAGATTGTATTCAAAGTCTGGGTCTGACATGGCGAGTAAACGTTGCATGTAGCGCCTCTATTTCAAACCCAATCTGACTGTGTTCAGCATCCATTTTTTAATTTACTTGGATGGATGTATTCTCATATCCTGATAAATGAATTTGGGTTGCATTATGAGTGAATGTGTTGCCGCGTTATATATGGACATGAACCTCATACATGCATGTTTTTGTGAGGTTGGATGTGGGGCAAGTTAGTTGATATGGAAAAATGGTTATGAATCTGTTGATAAGTTAATTATTCGATTCATTGTTCAGCTCATGTGGCCATTATATATTTGTTTATTAATTAACTAATTAATTAACTAATTAATTAATTAACCAGGAGATCTCTTGATGCTTAACTTTTTCCTGCCAATACATAGCAAATTTTTGTTTGTTTTTCTTTTGGAATTGGATCAAAAAGGTGGTTGCAGGTATTCAGATCCTGGAATGCTGTGAAATGGCCCTGCTGACCTGTTGGGACATTTTATTGGGTGAACATCAAATGGTGTGTGGAGTGAAATGAAATTTCGATTCAATGTGACTGATAGAGTTGGAGTGGTGTGGATACTGATGATTTTAGTGAATTATGTTATGATGATGCATGGACTGCGATGATGTTGGTGAAGCTTGATCTATAATGTAGGCAAACAGTGATGATACTGGTGATATATAAATTGTAAAATGGTATCAGTGATACAAAAGTCTGAACATTTAAGCTGAATTGATACATGAATAGTAAAACTGCGTTGTGTATGACTTGATTGATTGTTCTTGTGATGATCGCGCAGGCATAACCCGGGTGCGTTGATGTGATGTATTGTGATATTGCCAGGACCTGGGTGAATGCCAGTGTATCGCCACCCAGGCCAAGTCCCATGTGTTTTGTGTTCAAAACCAAGGTTATGTTCTCATCAGGCTCCAAGCATAACCGGGAAAGCACGTTTCGACCCCGTTAGCTGGTCTTGGAACTACGTGCCCGCATATAAATATTCATTTCTGTTCCCGTTTATATGAATTATACATATATGACATGTGCTTGCGCGAAAAAATCTGTTGATTATTTCGCCTAGGAACAGTGTGAAAATTGGTTGAATTTGGTATGTATTCTTTGTAATGCGTAATGTGGTAATTTACGGTTACGGAATGTAAAAAATGAAATTTACTTACTGATAGATGTCGTAGAGCGTATTTTGCGTGTAGGCAAGGCGAAAAGGAATTTTTAGTGGGCGAGGGGTTCTAGAATTACGTCGGCGGGGGGGGGATGAGATGTGAGGGGTTGGGATGGGATTAGGGTGGCTTAGTTGGGGAGGGTTAGTTGATGGGGTGTACACGGGTTTGGAATGTGGTTTGGGGTTAAAATTCCGGTGGGGATTGGGTTAGGTCTGGATTGCTGCTCAGGATAGCGGATTGAGACATTTGAGATGAGAAATATGATATTTTGGGAGCTCCTGAGTTAAACGGTCTGTCGTTAAATCTCGTGGCGCAAGAGATACTATTTTTCAAAAGATGTCTCATTGCGACTACAGGTTAAAAGGTGGTGAATTTTGGTTAAAACAGTAGCTTTTACAGTTAGTTATCATTGCATGTACACAATTTCAGAAACGTAACTAAAAAATTGAGAACGCAGTGACAATTTTTCTGAAACAGGAACATATCATATGATGTAACATTAATTAGTTGATAGAAGCAATTAACACGATATAGAAACATGATAGTTGTTCAGATATGAATACCACTACCGCGACCATTTACAGATCATTATAACTATTTACATGTGTTTGATATATCCGATTAACCAATGATCATGTGATGAGAGGGTAGCGGTATGGAAGTCAAATTTTAACATCTCTATAATATTGAACTTAAAGCGTTAGAAGCGTTTTATCATATTTTAGATTAGATAAAACGTCAATTAGTTGTGCTTCGTATACCTTCAAGCACGACCACAAAAGATTGATGCTACAATCACTTTCAGAAGTTGTTGGGACACATGTAGTTTTAGCTTGTAAGTGGATCATTATAGTTTTTTACACACAATACCGCTCCCCTCCCCCCACCCCAATTAATGTTGTTTATACCAAAACACATCAAACCCGACGAGAAATGGGACACAACATTGAACAGGGGGCGGGGTGGGTTGTCGTTTGTTGAAATTCAAAGGTTTTGTGGCATCTGTCCCAAGACTTTTGAAACTGATTGTCTGAAAGGCAATGAAAAGCATATTTAACCTCTTTGAATTACCGATGTTTTAGAATATCAGTTTTACGAAAATCGTATAGCATTTAGTGTAACATATTTACTGAATTGCACAGGCATATATAATGCTTTTATACTGTGCTTGTTGTGGTCAATATATTTGAAATGTAACACAATCCAACAGACTGAACAGTATATTATAAATGAGCTTATAAACAGATGTGATATACGTGTGGAGGGACGTATGCTGAGAGATTAAACCTGCTCTATATGCAAGGGATAAAACACATCTATCTGGTTAATTATCGACCTAGGTTATTGCTGAATAAAATGCAAGGGTAAGTTATCGAAAACCACTAAAAGATTGTGCATATTTGACATAAAAATATGTATGTAATACAAAACGCTCGATTGTCACTCGGTTGTCACTTTGAAACACATAGCATTTTCATTGATATAACTTTCAATTGTCGAGGGATAATAATTTTCTGATTATTAAGTACTAAGCAAAAGTGTTTAGGTAGCGCGTATTGATATATTACGGGTTCTACTTAATCACAAAGTATATAAATTGTATAAAATGTATCGATTGACACTCAACTCTAGAAATATCACTATGATATATGCGATTTATTTATGTAGAAAAGTGTCAATCGATCCAAAACTTGGCTTAATCAATTTCAAACACTTTCATTAATAGCAAATACATTGTTAGACATTCTCAACAAATTATTCTTAGCCTTGTTCTGATTTAAAAGCTGCCTAGTTGCCCATTATTTCATATTTCTATAGTGACAATCGAAGTGACAACCGATGTTAGTTTCATTGCATTCGTCTGGACCGGAAACGCGTATTAGCATAATTAGCGTATAACACTAAGTTTGTGTTGTATAATGCGTACAATGCCGTATACAGCGAGTCCCTTTTGTTACATATTTTTGGAAGCTTGTGCAACTTTCTTGCTCCGGCGGGTCGCGCGCGCTAGTACTTGCTAACGCGTCAGCATTAGGGAGGTCTATAAGCCCTGGAGAAATCACGAAGTCCGGGTCATTCTTTACCACGTACGAATACGCTGAATAGTAATTTTTGGGATTGTCTGACTGAGTTCAATTAAATGCCGAATTTACTCTCCTCGAGCTTTCCGATAGCACGCCAACTTGATCTTGCGGACAATTTTATAGCCATGTGGAAGTGACTATATATACTATATGATACCGCCCTTTCCATTAGCCTCCGAAATTCCCACCCACTGAGTGCTCCTTCGTACCCATGCGTCGACAATTATATCTGCATATTCTGCTCTAGAAAGATGTGAAATGTCACATTCACTATTGGTGATCAAAATCAAACGTTTTTTACCTTCGGAGTACGCGAATTAGCAGTTGACTCAGCCCTTACCCGCATGCGAAAGTAACCGGATGTTATATCGCTATGCTATAAATTAACAGTATGTGTTACATATCTAGCGTAAAACATTTGCGATACTTATCTTTATTGACGGACTATAACCTCTCAAATAACCTACTAGTGCTCTGCCAAAATTTGTAGAAACAAACAACGTATAAAACCTTTGTGATTAAGAATGCAATATGACATAACAAATTATATTCGTATTCTGTTAATTATTAACTTTTAGAATTTTAATGAAACTTAATTGTTCTATAATGTCATTAGATGTTCTGTGAACGAAACGGAGCTGAAATACTTCGTTCGCAGAGCATTCTATTCCCTGTACTTTTGAGATGTGCAATGATGTTATGGTATATGGGGCCCAGACAATCACTTTCAGAAGTTGTTGGGACACATGTAGTTTTAGCTTGTAAGTGGATCATTATAGTTTTTTACACACAATACCGCTCCGCTCCCCCTCCCCCCACCCCAATCAATGTTGTTTAAACCAAAACACATCAAACCCGACGAGAAACGGGACACAACATTGAACAGGGGGCGGGCGGGATTGTCGTTTGTTGAAATTCAAAGGTTTTGTAATTGTGGCATCTGTCCCAAGACTTTTGAAACTGATTGTAGTTTTTTTTTTTTTTTGTTTCGATGACACACATAACAAAAAGTAGTAAAAAATGATAAAATGCATCTATACATACACCCACTAGTACTGTAATTAAGTTAGTTTTGTTTGTGCCAGATATTTCAGAGCTCTTGTAGGGGAAGCTCATGGTATAATCTTTGGGATAACAATTTCCAGAGTGTTTGGACACAAAATTTAATCAAGATCGAGGAAATTCAGCAGAGCATTTACATGTACTTTGTGGTCTCGTAGAGGGCAGAGCCAGGTTTCAATTCGCAACATTCAATATTATAGGTACGTGCCATGCAGAATATGTTTTAATTGCTTAAATAATCTTAAATAATCTCTAAAAGACAATTCAACCATTACGTCATTCTGGATTTATAACTGGAAGGTATAGAATTTACTGCTGTTAAACCTATAGGGTTAGGCAGCCAGCTGTTTCTTAAAAGACTAAACTATATATATATGTGCCGATCGAAGGGGAAAGTTGCGCTATTTGATTTAATTAAGCAGAAAAATTAGAACAGCTATTCGCTCAAATAAGATTTATTGCAACCAAATAGGGATAACTGGATCATGAATGTGGAAATATTATATATTACAAGATTTTCATGTGATATTAATTGGCTGGGATATCAACGTTTCAATTTGAACAAGTATTTCTGACTACGCTAAAAAGTAGGGTTTGATGGCCTATTAAATGGCCTGGTTAATGATATATCGTTTTATTTGTTGTCAAAAGAACACGTATACAGCATATTTGTTTCAAATATCATTACTTGATCAACTACAAGGACTTCCCTTGTGGCCCAAAATAAATATTGGATAGTTAGTTCATGCGAAGATTTGCACTGTATGCATATATTATCCGTTTTCAAATTTATACGCGGTCAGGCTGGAAATATCTAGTACTAGTAGCTAACAGTTGACATGTCAGTTTTATGTCACACGGTCACGAAATTCAAATTGCAACTACACTGTAAATTAAAAAGGGCCAAATCGACCCCAAATTCCGTTTCAGCCCTTTTGGGGCCAAAGCTGTTTTGGCCCTATGTGAAAGCCATTTTGGCATTGGAGAGCTGGATCGGCACCGACGGAGCCATTTTAGGTATGGAGGAAAGCCAAATTGGCCCTACCCTTTGCCGTAACGGACCCATCATTTTCCAATTTAGCCCCATCAATTGCCAATATGGCCCCACAGACCAAAACGACTCTCACGTCCGGGTTTGTTTTGGCCCCACATAAAGGGGCCGCTTTTGATCAACACATTGGCCTCTATGAGCTTCGTTTCGGCTCTCCATCGCGGAACGACTCTCGCATAGGTCAAATCGACCCTGGAATGAAATCGACCCTTTTGTCGAAACTACCCTTCTGTCAAATCGACTCTTAATTGTGTCAAATCGACCCTTCTGTCAAATCGACTCTTAAATGTGTCAAATCGACCCTTGTGTCAAATCGACTCTTAATTGTGTCAAATTGACCCTTTTGTCAAATCGACTCTTAAATGTGTCAAATCAACCCTTCTGTCAAATCGACTCGTAAATGTGTCAATTCGACTCTTCTGTCAAATCGACTCTTAACTTGTGTCAAATCGACTCTTAATTGTGTCAAATCGACTATTAATATTGTGTCAAATCGACCCTTCCGTCAAATCGACTCTTAATTGTGTCGATCGTCCGTCGTATGATCGTATCAAATTAACTTCCGCATAAAACTTAAAGAATGCACATGCTCGCAAAGAAAAAGAAGAGGACGTTTTTTTGATTAATTTATACAAGGTGAGATTTGATGTTCCATTTTGTAGGGTATTGAAATTTGTTTTCCAGATTTTTAGTAATATTATCGTAAATATAAATACGGTATTTGTAAAAATTAATCACGAGAATTGAACGTGTAATCATAGAATAAGGCCTAGGTGTAATATTAATATTAATGATCGCGGGAACTGGGAACGAGAATGCACGCGCCCGTAAGCAATCGGGTTTGCGATCATTCTCGAACATGCGTACTAACTTTTGGCGCCATTATCGAACGTTGGCCGTTGGGATTTGCTTCGACGAGGGATACGGATAAAATACAAGCGTAAAACCTCGTTCGTTGCAGTATATTTTGAACAAATAAACAATTTATTAGGAAAATACGTTCAAGAAACGTCTCGTGCTGTACTAGCCTAATTCTGGCAAATGTTATTTACTTTCTTCACCTTCGTGTCGACGACTGTTGTTTGCTGATGGCCAAATCACGACAGCGGACATCAATTATTCAAAATATGTTCTTATAGCTTCACGTTTACGATACGAATGTACGATTATTTATTTTTTGTATATGTAGGTTCTAGTTGAAAGTGACAGCGACGATGAAAAAAGTGCACACAACATTGAAATATCCAGTTCACTACTAGCTCAAATCCTGCGACATATCACTTGGTTGCTAGCAGCCCAGTCTAGTTTAACTTTGCCCAATCAAGAATCATCTCCTGAATCAGGCATACTGGCAACACTGGTTCATTTGATAATGTAAGTTTTTAAACTGGTATTTTAGATTTATATAGCCTCTGTCAAATCAGGATGAAAGTCATGCATGAATTGCTTATCAATACACAAAGGACATTTCAAGTTCCAGATGAACAAAATATTATTAAAGCTTTGATGAGTGTTCTGCAACTATGTTTCAACTTTAAAATACTCTCATCCTCGTTTGACCCATAATTATTTGTTGATTTTACTCGATACTAAATAGTGAAACATCGAATCCAGAGAAAATCTTTATATGCAGAACCCACTGTAATTCCGAGCTGTAATCACATAATTATATAAAAGTCGTTTCAGTAGCAGCAAAAGCCAAACTAAACACCAATCTAGGATTAATAGGTTTAGCTTTTAGGCCGAGAATAATACACGATTGACAATTTTGTGGCTGATTGATTAATTAATTAATTAATAGTATACTGTATATTGATGTTGTTGTTGTATACAGGACATCTGACTTACATGTCAAATTAATAGTCGAATCTATGATTATATTGAGCATGGCAGATTTGACATATGAAACATTGTTGATGTTAATAACCCATTGAGTCGCATTGCGCCCTGATGCGCACTAAGTATTTATTATTTTACTCTGGCTATCTAACGCTAGCAATTTTACTCATCAAGGGGAGAGCACTGGCGGTTAATGTGTTAACTAGCCTATCTGCCCATCCATGTGTACATAGTTAACCCATTGAGTCGCATTGTGCCCTAATGCGGCCTAATTTATTATTTTACTCTGCCTATCGCAGGACAATATTAAGGGCAGAGCGCTCAGGCGCTTAATGTGTTAACTAGCCTATCTGCCCATGTGTGTTGTTAACACATTGAGTTGCATTGTGCCCTAATTTATTATTTTACTCTGTCTAACGCTGGCCAGATGATTTCACTCATTAAGAAGAGAGCACTGGTGCTTAATGGGGTTAACTGGCCTATCTGCCCATGTGTGTTGTTAACACATTGAGTCGCATTCTGCCCTAATTTATTATTTTACTCTGTCTAACACCAGATGATTTTACTCGTCAAGGTAAGGGCGCTGGTGCTTAATGGGTTAACTGGCCTATTTGCCCGTGTGTATAGTTAACCCATTGAGTCGCATTGCGACCTACTTTATTTTTTTTACTCTGTCTTGAGAGGAGAACGCTGGTGCTTAATGGGGTTAATATTGAAAATATAGATCAACATTTGTCAAAACGCATGACTTGTGCAATCATTTCTGTAATAATTAAGATATTAATTAAAATACCAAATATAATGCCTTATGGCAAATAGGGAGATGCTATGTCCATTGAAACTTAGTGGATTTGTTGTAGTACATCAAATAAATGCTAGCCATAAACATATTCAAGTCAATCGAAGAGAATGTAGAATTGCACTTTACATAAAATTCCCTAGTTATTGTACATTAATGAAAAAAAAAGCATTTGAAATGAAATATATTGTTTTAATTTTATTTCTATGGTTTGTCCCCGAGCCGGCGGCGCGAAGCGCCGTGCGAGGGTACTAATTCCCCCCGGCTATTTACACCCGGGGAAACGAAAGCATTAGCGGAGTCTAAAGTTCATCAAATATCGCGGGCGTGGGTGACCAACGGTGTTGAGCACTGAGCTATAATACTACTGGAGGACGTGCTCCTATCTATCCTTCAGTCAAACGAGTGTCCGGAAAAACATGGCGGATTTTCATGTTTGCTGACGCCAATTGGTTCCTCCGGCTCATGGCAATTACCACTGACCAACCGCGATCCTACGCTTGAAGTAAATCCTTCACCCCCCTGGTTTTTGCAAAAATTTTGATCATAATTTTCGAGTTTCGACTGAACATTTTGATATTTTTGCAGTCGAGAAAAAAGTGTGTTAGTTTTAAGTTTTTAGTCTGCTTGTAGATGAAACAATTCACTCGAAAGGATTATTATATTTCTTGTTTTCAGGTAAGATTCACAAAAGTTTTATTTCTTTTACTTTTTTTAAGTTCTAGCTTGCCAAAGCTTGGGTTGCTTCGGGCAAATTTTATAACTTGCCATTTCGATGGAAAAGCATAAATAATTGTCAAAAACTACCGTTATAAGCAGCAAATGTATAATATTGCTAATTTCAACAATATCACAGTAGTTTGTAGCTTTGTATCCTCTTTTTTGTTGTTCTTTATATTCAAACTCATTCTCATACTGTATTATAAATTGTGTCTCATATCTTGGGTTCAAAATCCTTTTCCCGACTTGTTTTGTTTTATATTACTTTGAAATAATGAAATTCGTGATTGGTTTTAACTTTTAACTACCAGGTTTTTGTAGCAGTATTTATTTAGGATGCATGTGCACAACCTACCTTTTTAGTACCCTGCCAGTTGCCACTCTGGCACTTTAAAAAATTATTTATTCAGCATTTAAACCTTTATTATAAGTGATTAATAAAGGAACATTATGCCCTACTTTGTTATCCTACTCAGTCCAATACCAGATAATTTTACTTGTTAAGGGGAAAGTGCTAGTGCACTCAATTGCTTAATAATTTTAAGTCATATTAAACATCATTTTTTATTTGTATCACCCCCCCCCCCTTCGATATTCTAGCACATTTTACTTGTGGATCCCCCCTCTACACTGTCACAGCTGTAACTTGTAGCACAGGCTGTGGGAGTCTGAATCTTTTCTGTAATTCATGTAATGACCCAATATAGTTCAAGTGCCCTCACAAATCCAATGGAATTTGCTTATCCTGAGGCTGATGCTCAAGCATGAACAAGAAAAATACAAATAAGGTGTTTGAATGCAAGGGCTGTTGCAGAAATAACTTTATTTGATCATTTCCATTACACAATAGCATGTTTATTATATACAAAGAGTGTCAAAGACCATATTCTTCACACTGACCATCTACTACATAGTTTTATTGCAATGTAAGGATGTATCTTAATGTAATGTTACATTCTGATATTCTGTCATTCATTTTGCAGGTAAAATCATTCACAGGTACCACAAGACATATCACAATGGATCAAAATGCTGAACAGCCAAAGCAAAATCATACCCATCTGGCTACAAAGTCACAATAATAACTTGTCTGGATAGTTTTATCACTGCTAACTAAATTAATTATTTCTAATAACTGATAATTCTTTAATAAAGAGGTTGAACTATGAACTGTCTCACCATCAAATAATTCTGCAATTAGACCAAAAAGAGATTATATAATTAAAATGTTGTAAAATGAAGTTTTCACTAGAGACAAAAAAGTAAGAAAGTGAAGAAAGGAAATGAGAAAAGTAGCTTAAGCCACCACACTATTTAAAGACTTGAATGTATCATGCAACTACCTGAAAAATAATACTATAGGTCTTTCACTTGAAATGTTGAAGTTCATTGGTTTCTTAGTTTCAGGTGGTTGCATCTGATACAGGGGTGCACAGAGAGAGGACTGAAATGAACAAAACCCCCAAATAAATCCACCTGCATGGACTGGAAGTGACATTATCTACCAATTAAATTGTTTCTGACTTGATGTCTGACTAGCATGTGTGACTTTCTCAGTTCTGGCCTGTATAATGAGATCCAGTGCAACCCTATAAAGCCTATAATCTATATACTTTGCTTATACTTACACTTGTGATTGGTACCCAACATTCAAGAAGTACAATCCTATTTCTAGTGGCTCAAGAATCCTCAATTCAACATGTCATTAGTCAGAAATCTAGGTAGAAATCATATTACCAGATAAGTTGCCCACAGTATCCTGAGCTTCTGGCACCCCTAGGCTAGCTTCTACTGGCACCCTAGATTATGCATACTATAATAACCACAGACTCTAGTATATATAAACACAAAGAATATAGATAGAAGCACATTGTTTCATGCCTTTACACCTGTACATACACTTATTTAGCACATACAATTACATAAAATCAAGCATGTCAGATTTCAGTCATCAGTCTATATAGAAAACCCAAAAGATTTGAGGGAAAAAACTGATTTAACTGAATTAAATAAAACAAAATTTGTTTAACAAAAACCATGGCCAGCCAACAATTTAACAAAGCCAGTAAAGTAAGAAAAAACCCCCAAAAAACTTAATTTGAATATAAAAACAAAGTTTCTGTATTTTTTTACGACAAGACTTTGAACACATGGGGGAAAATAATACGTTATACTATACAAAGAGCCTGTTATCTAATGGATTATATTCTATCATTTACTCCCATTATCTTTTAAAAATTAAAAATAAAAACATATCAATAGTATGTGAAATATTTACCTGTGAGCTCTGCCATCAAATATCGCCTTTGCCTAAATTTCTCGGGCTTTTCATATTGGTTTGTTGTCTTTTGCGGGTGAGAATAGCGTGTACGACTTTTAAATCTTTTAACAAATGGTCAAAATTCAAAAAATATTAAAAAAAACGAGATTTTACTGCAAAAACCTCGAAAAGCAAAAATTTTTTTTATAAAACCAGGGGGGTGTGAAAATTGTAGCGGGCTCAGAATTGAGCCTGGTCAGCGGTAATTCCATGAGCCGGAGGAACCAGTTGTCATGGAAATGGCGTCATATGGCGCGAAAATCCGCCATGTTTTTGCGGACACTTTTTTGGCCGAGCACTTCCTCCAGTAATATAGTATAGCTCAGTGGTGTTGCGTGGGTGGTCATCCTCACTGATCTCAAAAATATGGCGGACTGTCATGGATAGCGAACACTGATTGGTCAAATTTAAAATTTGTTGTTGTATGACAAATGACGACTTCAACTGACAGATACTCCATGAAAATAATTTGCTTTTTACACTACAGTATTTTGTACGTTTGCAAAAAACTTTGACAGCTTTCAAAGCAATTTGTTCTATAAAAAGTTTAATAAAACAATTACGGTATCAAATACCAATTGAAAAGATATGGAGCCAAATGAAGAGCGGCAAGGAAGCGACAAGAAAGCCGAACGTCTAGCGAAAAGGAGGGAGCGAAGACAACAACGTTTGCTCGAGGAGACTGCTGAGGAAAGAGAAGCTCGCCTGGGAAAGCGTAGAGAAGCATGGAAAAAAGACTGCTGAAGCGAAAGGTAAGCAAAGGCTTGTCTTCACAACGCTATGTAGTAATCTACTATAAATGTTACTGTAGCTATACAAGTTGAAGTATGATATTCGACCCTCTATATTCGACTATTTCTTCACAATTTTCCAATAAAGAGTTTGTCATGACACGCTCAAGTCAGTATAACCAGACTGTATTTTATTTATATCAGTTATCACAGCCGCAGGCAATTTTATGCTGTCAAATACCGTCGGTGGCAACTAAGGGTGAACAGTTGCAGATAAAACATTCTCTATTCTCATTAAAAAGCCTGTAAAAGTTTCCAGTAGGTCTCTAGCCCAACAAGTTCAGACAAAGTTTTGTTACTTATTTTTATTGCACACATGGGAAACAACAATTAAGTGTTGTTGTTCTTGACAAACATTGAAGATTCTAATCACGCAAATGTTTTTATGAGCGACTGTTCATCGTTAGTTGCAAACGACGGTACAACATACTATGAACATTTTTCCGACTGTGACCGAATGTGCAACGATATATTTTTCAAAGTTGTTAACAATTCCTAAAATTTGTTTATAGTAAAACGGCCTGCTCAGCACTCACTACTCACGTTGATCTGATTTCATTTAGAAATGCAGTTACCGGGAAAGGAACTGATTCTAAAATATGTAAATTTAAAAGCATTGGCTAACAGAATAAAGCGATCGGTGAAGACAAGGTACAAACTTTTATAGTTGCTATTTGTTATAAAATCCTATAAATAAACCGATTCAACAATAATTTTGCCTCGAATTTGCATATTCTATGCTGCATATTTATATTTTATTTTTATAGTATAAAAATAAAATTGTAATACTATGAAATAAAATACATTTCTGTTTATTGACTAGTACTTATTTAATGTCTTCTTCATCCAGTGGTCAGAGTAAATTTCTACTTCTAGCAAGTAAATATTTGACAAGCAGTCTGGAATAAGCACAGGACTTTTAATGCATCAGCCAAATCCAAGTGTGTCCATCCCCCTCGCCCAGCCATTTTCCTGTAAAGCACATCCCGGGGGTTGGGCATTTCCACTCGAACCTTAGCCCCGGTGGGGCATTTGAAATTAATAATTTGGATTCTTGCACTTCACTTGTGGAATTAATATTAGAATGTTAGGGTTTGTAATCCAAGTGAGAATATATGCATGTATATATTTTGTAATCCAAGTGAGAATATTTTGTAATCCAAGTGAGAATATACAAATGTATAGTACATGTATATATTTTGTGTATATATTTTGTAATCAAAGTGAGAATAGTTTGTAATCCAAGTGAGAATATACAAATGTATATATTCTCACTTGGATTACAAACCCTAACATTCCAATTTTAATTCCACCAAGTGAAGTGCAAGAATCCAAATTATTGAAGTCCACCTTATCACAACCCACACACCCGATTACCTAAATATACATGAACTTACGGTTACAGCTCAACAGCTGGCCTCGGTAGCTCAGTTGGTTAGAGCGCTGCACCGGAATCGCAGGGCCGTAGGTTCAATTCCTACCAGAGGACCTTGTGCTGCATTTTTTGCAGTCGTTCCTAGTTAGGTCTTAAAATGTATATATTCTCACTTGGATTACAAACCCTAACATTCTAATATTAATTCCAACAAGTGAAGTGCAAGAATCCAAATTATTGAAGTCCACCTTATCACAACCCGCACACCCGATTACCTAAATATACATGAACTTACGGTTAAAACTCAACAGCTGGCCTCTGTAGCTCAGTTGGTTAGAGCGCTGCACCGGAATCGCAGGGTCGTAGGTTCAATTCCTACCAGAGGACCTTGTGCTGCTTTTTTCGCAGTCGTTCCTGGTTAGGTCTTAAAATGTATATATTCTCACTTGGATTACAAACCCTAACATTCTAATATTAATTCCAACAAGTGAAGTGCAAGAATCCAAATTATCGAAGTCCACCTTATCACAACCCGCACACCCGATTACCTAAATATACATGAACTTACAGTTAAAGCTCAACAGCTGGCCTCTGTAGCTCAGTTGGTTAGAGCGCTGCACCGGAATCGCAGGGCTGTAGGTTCAATTCCTACCAGAGGACCTTGTGCTGCATTTTTCGCAGTCGTTCCTGGTTAGGTCTTAAAATGTATATAATCACTTGGATTACAAACCCTAACATTCTAATATTAATTCCACCAAGTGAAGTGCAAGAAACCACATCATTCAAGTCCACCTTATCACAACCCGCACACCGATTACCTAAATATACATGAACTTGCGGTTAAAGCTCAACAGCTGGCCTCTGTAGCTCAGTTGGTTAGAGCGCTGCACCGGAATCGCAGGGCTGTAGGTTCAATTCCTACCAGATGACCTTGTGCTGCATTTTTCGCAGTCGTTCCTGGTTAGGTCTTAAAATGTGTATATTCTCACTTGGATTACAAACCCTAACATTCTAATATTAATTCCAACAAGTGAAGTGCAAGAATCCAAATTATTGAAGTCCACCTTATCACAACCCGCGCACCCGATTACCTAAATATACATGAACTTACAGTTAAAGCTCAACGGCTGGCCTCTGTAGCTCAGTTGGTTAGAGCGCTGCACCGGAATCGCAGGGCTGTAGGTTCAATTCCTACCAGAGGACTTTGTGCTGCATTTTTTGCAGTCTTTCCTGGTTAGGTCTTAAAATGTATATATTCTCACTTGGATTACAAACCCTAACATTCTAATATTACTTCCAACAAGTGAAGTGCAAGAATCCAAATTATTGAAGTCCACCTTATCACAACCCGCGCACCCGATTACCTAAATATACGTGAACTTACGGTTAAAGCTCAACAGCTGGCCTCTGTAGCTCAGTTGGTTAGAGCGCTGCACCGGAATCGCAGGGCTGTAGGTTCAATTCCTACCAGAGGACCTTGTGCTGCATTTTTCGCAGTCGTTCCTGGTTAGGTCTTAAAATGTATATATTTTCACTTGGATTACAAACCCTAACATTCTAATATTAATTCCAACAAGTGAAGTGCAAGAATCCAAATTATTGAAGTCCACCTTATCACAACCCGCACACCCGATTACCTAAATATATATACATGAACTTACGGTTAAAGCTCAACAGCTGGCCTCTGTAGCTCAGTTGGTTAGAGCGCTGCACCGGAATCGCAGGGTCGTAGGTTCAATTCCTACCAGAGAACCTTGTGCTGCATTTTTTGCAATCGTTCCTGGTTAGGTCTTAAAATGTATATATTCTCACTTGGATTACAAACCCTAACATTCTAATATTAATTCCAACAAGTGAAGTGCAAGAATCCAAATTATTGAAGTCCACCTTATCACAACCCGCACACCCGATTACCTAAATATACATGAACTTACAGTTAAAGCTCAACAGCTGGCCTCTGTAGCTCAGTTGGTTAGAGCGCTGCACCGGAATCGCAGGGCTGTAGGTTCAATTCCTACCAGAGGACCTTGCACGCTGCATTTTTCGCAGTCGTTCCTGGTTAGGTCGTAAAATGTATATATTCTCACTTGGATTACAAACCCTAACATTCTAATATTAATTCCAACAAGTGAAGTGCAAGAATCCAAATTATTGAAGTCCACCTTATCACAACCCGCACACCCGATTACCTAAATATACATGAACTTACAGTTAAAGCTCAACAGCTGGCCTCTGTAGCTCAGTTGGTTAGAGCACTGCACCGGAATCGCAGGGCCGTAGGTTCAATTCCTACCAGAGGACCTTGTGCTGCATTTTTCGCAGTCGTTCCTGGTTAGGTCTTAAAATGTATATATTCTCACTTGGATTCCAAACCCTAACATTCTAATATTAATTCCACCAAGTGAAGTGCAGAATCTAAGTCATGAAGTCCACCTTATCACAACCCGCACACCCGATTACCTATATATACATGAACTTACAGTTACAGCTTAACGGCTGGTCTCTGTAGCTCAGTTGGTTAGAGCGCTGCACCGGAATCGCAGGGCCGTAGGTTTGATTCCTACCAGAGGACCTTGTGCTGCATTTTTCGCAGTCGTTCCTGGTTAGGTCTTAAAATGTATATAATTATTCTCACTTGGATTACAAACCCTAACATTCTAATATTAATTCCAACAAGTGAAGTGCAAGAATCCAAATTATTGCAGTCCACCTTATCACAACCCGCACACCCGATTACCTAAATATACATGAACTTACAGTTAAAGCTCAACAGCTGGCCTCTGTAGCTCAGTTGGTTAGAGCGCTGCACCGGAATTGCAGGGCTGTAGGTTCAATTCCTACCAGAGGACCTTGTGCTGCATTTTTCGCAGTCGTTCCTGGTTAGGTCGTAAAATGTATATATTCTCACTTGGATTACAAACCCTAACATTCTAATATTAATTCCAACAAGTGAAGTGCAAGAATCCAAATTATTGAAGTCCACCTTATCACAACCCGCACACCCGATTACCTAAATATACATGAACTTACGGTTACAGCTCAACAGCTGGCCTCTGTATAGCTCAGTTGGTTAGAGCGCTGCACCGGAATCGCAGGGCCGTAGGTTCAATTCCTACCAGAGGACCTCGTGCTGCATTTTTCGCAGTCGTTCCTGGTTAGGTCTTAAAATGTGTATATGCTCACTTGGATTACAAACCCTAACATTCTAATATTAATTCCAACAAGTGAAGTACAAGAATCCAAATTATTGAAGTCCACCTTATCACAACCCGCACACCTGATTATAGATATATATTTTATAAATATAGGTTTTGCGATCACTGATAACTCAAGATAATAATATAAAACAAAGCACTTCTATCTGCAACTTTTACAATCACTGATAACTTGATAATAATTTAAACCATGCAGTCAAGTTGTAGTTTAAATAGAGAATAATACATGGGTGCATGAAATACCAGATTTATTTCGAGTGTTGATCATGAGTGTGCAGCGAACAAGTGGGCGCAGCGAACGAGTGAGATGTCATGTTCAACACGAAAAATAAATCTGGTATTTCCAACCACCCATGTATTTTTCTGTTTATTATATAAAGGACAGTCTTAAATGAAAAGCGATAATTTTTACAGAAAAGCGATAATTGAAAAGGCGATAATTTTCACATGTGAGATTATCATGAATAATTTCACATGTGAGATTATCATTTTTATCAGTGCTTGAAATCTCTGTAAAACACTATACTTTATATAATAAAAATTCATAAATTTGAACCATGCTAGAGCATGACAACAGCAAAATGCTGTATAGTATGATGCACAATATTTTGGGAGGTGAAATACAGGAACAATAAATCACAGAGTGTTTGCTTGGAACTCACTGGGGGGGGGGTGCAACACCCCTGATAATTGCTCGTAAGGAATTTCAGGTAGATTTCCAGTGCACTGTTAGGTAAAATTAAGTAGATTTGCAGAAGATTTTCAGGAGAATTCAGGTAATTCTCAGGACATGAGAAAGTGAATTTGGAAAACAACTGTATTTTCGGAAAAATTATTATATGTCCTGAAAATGTTTTGTATATCTGGAAACATTTTGGTCACCCCCCTACCCCCCTCTATCTAACCTCACACACACCCTGAGACGAAGTGCTCGCAACGGCACTGAGTATACATCTTTTGAAAACAGGCGAGGGGTTATTGCATGCATGTATTTCTAGTTTACACTATAAGCTCTTTGTTCCAAAGTCAAACCGCCGAAGGATCAAAGTTCAAATTGCTGAGTCGCCTGCGCTCCTTCGCCCAGCGGCTACGCTCGTGTTTCAAGATCCGCCATGTAAAGTGTAGTGAAATGTATCTCACTAAAGCCTCTGCTGTCAGTGCTGTGCCTCTGCGGAGGAGAGACCCAGAGTCCTCTAAGCTCTGGCTTATTATGGCAATTATTATGGTTTTACTTTTTATGAAAATGCTGAGATCCATGTGATTTCGATTCATACTACAATATGGAGTCTGAATAACAACAGAAACACCTGATCGGTTGAAATTATTGTGTGTATAAAAAGTTATATAGAAACTATAAGGGAGCATTCATTTTTTAGCTGGGGGGGTGGGCCGGAGGAACTGATGTCTAATTCCACGCGAAAACTTGGAACCCCCAAGACAAAAGTTGATAAAAAATTATGACCCCCTATTTTTTTTACTGAAAATTTTTTGACCCCTCATCCTAACTATTAATCCACACAGTGTCGTTTCCATAGCGTTTCAGGGCCGTAGGAAGCTCTTTTTGATTGGGGGGCTGAAAGCGACGGCCGAAGGCCCGAAGAAATTTTTAAATCTAGAGTCTCTGAAATGCCATTTCCTGGCCTTTGGGGGAAGATTTGACAGAATTCTGATGGTCAGAAAACAGCGTTTTAGTATGTCAAAATTGACAATTTGGTAGTACTAAATGAGCGAAGGCGTATTTAATTTATTATATATTGGATAACTAGGATAAGTTGCAGGAAACTGTGGGTACTATCTTCATTCTTTGCAGTTGTTCATGGATAATGTAGCCGCTTAAAATTAATAAAGCTTAAAATTGATCAAGTTCTGCATGATTTTGAAGTCATGCAGACCTTGAAATCATGCATGATTTTGAAATCATGCTACGGTCCTGCGTTTTCTTCATTGATGTTTTCACACAAAAACGAGGTCAATTGACGAACGTCATGGAAATGTTTTCCTATGGACTGTGTGAACAGAGCGTCAAATGAATTTTGCTTCATTGTTATAGATGACGAGATAGTTGATAGATTCTAAACCTTTTTACCATTCTTGATCCAAATATTTCCAAATTCAATAAAATCATATTGGTGATTTTTTCACTGATTATTTTTATGACCCCCTCCATTTATAACAAAACTATAAAAAGACCCACCCCTTTGAAGCATGTCAAAATTGGCTGACCCACCCCCAAATTCCTCCGGCCCACCCCCCCAGCTAAAAAATGAATGCTCCCTAACGATTAAAAATCGTAATATGCATGTGCATGCATGGTGCAATTTGTACTTAATTCAAGAATATTGCAAAAACAACTTCCTTATTTTGAGAAAGATAATCTGCATTGAGGAAATTAATCATTCCATCAATCAAGAAACGGTTAATTAATGTATATATTTTCAAGAGAAAACGTCTTATGAGTTATGTTGAAAAACGAGGTTCGTTTTAATAAAGCATGCATGCAGTTAGACGAATAACGTATCATTTTAAGACAACATTTATATGTGGAATCATGGATAATAAAATAAATATAGTTGTTTTAAAATCCATGGTGGAATTGACTATATTATATACAAAGTATTTTTCTTCAGAAATAATTTTCTTATTTTAAGAAAACGGAATCTTAAATCAAGAAATATTTTTTAAGAAATAATTTTCTCATTTTAAGAGAACAGTTATCTTAAATCAAGAAGTAATTTTTCTTGAGAAATAATTTTCTCATTTTAGGAAAACAGTTTTCTTAAATTAAGAATAATTTTTGTCTTAAGAAATGATTTTCTCATTTTGAGAAAACATTTTCTTAAATTAAGAAAAGAAGTTTTCTTAAGAAATAAGTTTCTCATTTTAAGAAAATATTTTCTTAAATTAAGAAAATAATTTTTCTTAAGAAATTGATTTTTTGCTGTGTATAAAAGCAGTTTTTATTTCCAATAAGGAAAGAGCAAATACTTACAATTTCAGAAATATAGGAACTGATTTAGCTCTTCGTATTCCGAAGAAATAATTCGGCATTTCGGCTTCGGCAAGAGGTGTGCTTCAATTATAACCGAAAGGAGCCTCATGCACATTCGAATAATATTCCCCGTGATTCAAAAATTGCTGATTCAAAACGATTTTGAAATAAAATAGCCATGCAATTTGGCAATGTAAATAATGTTTTGTAAATAGCTTATATTCAAGCCTCTCATTGAAATTAGCCGGTTGTTGCGGTCAGCATGAGAAAATAAAGTCTGTGCGTGTATGTATGTATGTAATATTTTAGTTCACCGGCGTTTATTTTGTTTCAATGGCCACCACGACCACTGCGTATATATACAACGTATAATGCCTCAATATATTACGACCACTGCAACCGCCGTATCCACCGTGTATACTGCGTATATATACAACGTATAATACCTCAATATATTACGACCACCACGGCCACCACGACCACCACGACCACTGCCACCACCGTATACACCGTGTATACTGCGTATATATACAACGTATAATACCTCAGTATATTACGGCCACCACGGCCACCACGGCCACCGCGGCCACCACGGCCACTGTCACTACCGTATACACTGTGTATACTGCGTATATATACAACGTATAATACCTCAGTATATTACGACCACCACGGCCACCACGGCCACCACGACCACTGCCACCACCGTATACACCGTGTATACTGCGTATATATACAACGTATAATACCTCAGTATATTACGACCACCACGGCCACCACGACCACTGCCACCACCGTATACACCGTGTATGCTGCGTATATATACAACGTATAATACCTCAGTATATTACGGCCACCACGACCACCACGGCCACCACGACCACTGCCATCACCGTATACACCGTGTATACTGCGTATATATACAACGTATAATACCTCAGTATATTACGACCACCACGACCACCACGACCACTGCCACCACCGCATACACCGTGTATAATGCGTATATATACAACGTATAATACCTCAGTATATTACGACCACCACGGCCACCACGACCACTGCCACCACCGTATACACCGTGTATACTGCGTATATATACAACGTATAATACCTCAGTATATTACGACCACCACGACCACCACGGCCACTGCAACCACCGTATACACCGTGTATACTGCGTATATATACAACGTATAATACCTCAGTATATTACGACCACCACGACCACCACGGCCACTGCAACCACAGTATACACCGCGTATACTGCGTATATGCCATGTATAATGCCTCAATAGTCAATATAATGCTGCCACCCTATGCACAATGTGAATAGATCTTATAGTTATATGCTATCTTATCTTAATCTTATCTATTGTCAATTATAACACTCTATTACATCCTGAATAGATAATAGTTAAACTCAATCGGTGTCAGTTCTAACAATGCAACTCCAATAATTATTAATAAGTTAAATTGATGGCAATATCATTGGCCGACCACCACGACCACCGAACTTAGCTCGAGAGCCAATCAGAAGCAACCTTTCGAACGGTACTGTTTGACTCGAGTGAGTAATTAATCGTCTGGCGTTAGACAGACATAATTTGGGCACATTCACATTGCCAGTACATTACCAGTTAATGTCGATTTAATATTAACAACTAGGGTGTCAAAGGCTAGGTGGATGCTTCTTTGCCTGCAGGGGCGAAACTAGCCCATTTCAATTGGGGGGGTGTCTGTTAGAATTGCCCTGCGAAAGGCAATGATGCCCTGCGGCAAACATTTTTTGGGGGCACTATTTCTCCTAAAAAAGTTGGCAAGCCCTGGAAGCTACTTAATAACTCTACATTCTACCATTTAAAACCTTTCATTGCCCTGCCAATCCAGATGATTTGCCCTGCCAATCCAGCTTTAGGGGGGGGGGGGGTGACCCCCCACACACACACACACACACACACCCCTTCAAGTTTCATCCATAACATGATCAATGTTAGATTTCAGCAATGAAGAGAATCAATATTTTAATAAAATAATTGTTAAAATAATCAATATTTAATAATAAAATAATTGTTGTCAATTAATAAAATATTTGTTACAAATTGTTGGGTTAATAATTGTTGGGTTAATAATTATTGGGTTTGTTGCCTCCAAAGAATGCATCCACCTAACCTTTGACATCCTAGTCAACTGTTTTTAACATGTTGTTAATATTATTAAGTGCATGAAAAGTTGAAATATGTTGTGCTATTGCAGATTATGCAGTGATTATATGTATATATAGTACATGAAATGGACATTACTCATTAGATGACTCGAGCTGGCCTAGTTAGCCAGGCTTATCTTCAGTGTCTTGGTTTGCAAATATCCTGACTCATATGATAACAATTTCTATTCTGGCAAGGCAGGCTAGTCTGGCTCATATGAACAGGGCCTAAGATGATACATCTTAACATCATATACTGGCATACAAATATCATACTGGCAGATAATTGACTGAAAGCCTTTTTCCATTATTGTGTATTTCTACCATTTAGTATTAGCACTTGTTTCTGACTTTCTGTTTATAGTGTGATGTATATATTAATTAACAATTGTATGAAATGTATATAATGAATGATTAAGGACCACCGGTTATTAATAATGGGAGGCAGGGAGGGGGGCCAGTGGCATAATGTAGGAAGAGGGGGCCCCCTTGGTGTGCCCCCTATTGACTGTTATTGTTTGACTAAGATCTTATCTTTATATTGAATATTTATCAGTAGAATGGAAAATTCTATGTCTATAACAATAACAATAACAGTCTCCAACACATGTAACAATTAACTTTTAAGAATAACTTTTGTTCTATTTGAGATGGAATACCATCGTCGATGGAGGGTTTATTATTTAGCATTATTAATTTTGTATTTTTCCATCGATTCGTAACCTGCATTTTTTACGTTTTCAGTCTAATTTTCTGGGTGATAGGCCGTGGCTGATGGGGGGCCCTAACTGTCGGGGGCCCTTGGTTTTTGAACTAACCCTAGTGAGCATTATGCCACTTGGAGGGTGGGAGGGGGGGTGAGTAAAGGGGGGCTTCAACTAATTTTTGCCTGATTTGAGGGTGGCTTCAAAATATGTGACAAGGGGCGACCCCAAATTTTGAATACTTTCCTACTCATTTTCGATCTCTTGCCTTTATCATATTGGAAAATATTTCACCTTTTTTAGTTCCTATAATCGTAATTTCCATGGTCTATTACGTATATGCAGTTCATGATAGGAGTCGGAGTAACTACAAACATTTTGAGTACTGGTTCTCTTATTATTTAGGCTACACAATGTCTTACACCAGTACTTGTACCATTACCTATTTTACACCAACTAAGTAACAATTTAAATGTTGGAGGGGGGGGTCCTAAATTTGTAAATGAAGGTGGGGGCATCTTCAAAATAAAGGTCTTGCGATATTGGGGCAGCTCTAAAAAATGTTCAATATTTGGTATCTATCAGCCACCGCCCGCCCCCCCTGCTGCCCCCCATTATTATTGAGTAGTCCCCTATATGAAAGGTTTTTATCCAGTATTAAGATTTACTATATAATTCTAAAGCACATACTATTTTAATATGAGTGTAGTACTGCAGTAAATCGATAAAGGTTTTATGTATGCATAATTTGGATCTTCCATATTAAAATATTGCACACACGGTATTTGTATGAATATTTATAAGACAAATTTACATATTGAAATTAGTTCACTTACCAAAAAGTGCATTTGATTTGATACACCTCCAACCACTACTTGTTTAATTTTATTTTGTACTCTTCAAATTTGTCAAGCATTTCTGCTTGTGAAGCGCAAACAAGCACTCGGTCACTCTTCGATGGAAGCCATATTGCTTTGGTTTCGCGCATTTTTTCCAATTTCGCGCACTAATTTATTTGAATTTTAAAAATGGAATACCGCTGACTTGTATGCATTGCAGTTTCAGATTTGTACGTATCTTGTCTATGATATAGTGCTCACCAAATTTTACGCCTGATTTCGCTACTTACGCCAAGAGCACTGGAGACTACTAACTTTTTGACCCGATCATTAAAGCCGGTTTTCCACTAGGCGGAATTTTGCGCGCGGAGAGGAATTTTTCTTTGTCTTGTGATTTCTCGGGTGGAACAACAGGGTGGACTTCCGTCTACGCATGCGCGAGAAACGTAAGCGTGGAGTGCACGTGAGCGCGGGTTAATCGCGTGACTGAATTATAAAAACAAACATCAAATTTGCAAAAACTACTCGTGTTATGAAGTCGTTTTCTTGTTTCTTTAGTGTTTCTACGCTCACAATTTTAGGCATTTCCAACTTAGAAGTGTTTGCTTAGGAATAAGAACGTGAAAGTAGAAATAAAAACTTTGTTGCAGCAGTTTAATTTTGCAGTGCAAATATACCTGTTTTTAATATGTATATCCTTTTCGAAGTGAGATATACAACTAAATTGACCTTCTTTAAATTCGTACTTGCCCTATTTTTCACTACATAAAAACTACTTCTATGCATGGAGAAACTATTTGTCTCTAAAAATAAGCTTGAATTTTTGTGGTGATATAGGCTCATTTCTTTGCAAACAGTGATTTAGTACTCGGTAGTGTAGTCCTTGTTTATGAAGAAGAGTCTAAAATAAATTCAACATCCGTCAACAAAAAGGAGACGCGTTTATTACTACTCTGTAGACGATAGACAATTAATTTAATTCACTAGGAACTCGTTCTACAATATAAACTAGAAATCGGCCAACAAATTGCCACGAAACACTACAATGAAAATAGGGCCTCTCAACTACCAATTTCACCGAACAGTCAAGTTTCTCTGCAAAGATCGCCCCTTTGCCCAATTTTCCTCGAGTAGATCATCGTGTTTTTAAGTCAAGGATTATGTATACTTTAACATAAAAGAATAAAAAAAGTGGTGATCAAGGGCAGATTTTGAATAAAATACGAATATCTGTATACAAGATCTGAGCGTTATTATGAAGCACTCGATACTTTCTCCAACAACATATGGCGCTTATTTTTTTACAAAATTAAAAATATTCACACATTAAAGATATGAAAATGTAGCTTGCATTACAAAGAAATGTTGGCTTACCTAAGTTATACCTTACACGTCGATTAAAGTCAAGTAAAGCCCTTTCAAAGACGCGTGCCACATTAAACTACAGGTCACATGGCGGTAGAGAACTCGACGAAGTATTCACAATATTTCATAGCCAGCTTAAACGCCACTGTGTACTATTCCTGTGAATTATGATGCCCAACACACCGGGTAACACAATTTACCACTTTGTTCGGCTGTTCCAAGTACACTTTTAAGATACAAGGTCCGATCATATCATGTTCTTCGAAGCATCTGCTCAAAACAGCACAACATAAATGTCGCCACTCATCTTCTTCGTATGAAAATATAAGTTTTTCTTTCAATTGCTTTGCTTTAAAAACAGTCATTAGGTTATTGAAGAGTTAGCCTGCAAGTTAATTCCAGAGAAAAATCCCCGATGCTTTCAAAAACCAGTGAATCACAATGCAGAAAACTTCAACATCCTTAGAAATTGTAAGCAAAACAACAAAAAGCTAAATTTGCGGGAAAAAGCTCACCAGCCCGCACTATTTTTATGCAGCGTCGACAAAAGTCCACCCTGTTGGGTGGAACTAATTAGAAAAGACAAAGAGAAACTCCGCTCCGCGCGCAAAATTCCGCCTAGTGGAAAACAGGCTTAAAGCACCTGAGTGGCGCATACTCTAGCATACTGTATACTAAAGCAAATAATAACTCAGTGATTAAGTGGTGCGATACCTACAGCTTTTTGACTATTACCTAACCTTACTGATTGAAAATACTTCGCATCACTCTTTCATAAGCACCCATCAAAATATTGCCATGCACTTTGTTCGATCTTGATTTCCATCCTGAATCCATACACACGATTGTCAGGCAGAATGCACTCTTTCTTCAGATCAGATTTTGGCGCAATTTGAACTTTGCGCCGCATTGTCTGCTAACATTATTACTAGGTTACCCACAGGGCAGTAATGCTGCCTTTGACAGCAAAAGACAAACTATAGGGTGTTGAACGAGTCCTTCAGAAACATCCTATTTTTGTCCTTTCTCTGATAGCCGCTAAGCAGGCTATTGTTATCCTTGTTAACCCATTTGTTGACAGCACGGCCCTACCACTGACTGAGTATTAAAAATCGTCTGGCGTTGGACAGGGTAAATACTAAAGTAATTACTGTGCTGATGGATTAACAAGAGACATTGGCAGATAGGTTTGTTAACCCATTTACTGGCAGTACCCTGTACCCCTGACGAGTAAGATTTTCTGGCGCTGGACAAGGGACTGGCGCATTGCCAGCTAATGGGTTAAACCACCGTGGTTAAACATAAGATTTGATGCTCCAGCAAATGTAAACAAACTATCAGTGTGACATCCCAGTTTATATATTTACTGTATATACTCGGAATATTGATTTCTCGGTAAATACAAAATTATTTTAAAGTATAACAACCAGCGAAGATGTAAGCCACTAACTACCCTGCGCGGCTGCGCGCAGACTATATAATGACATATATATGTTATCCGTCCGGTCCGTCCGTCGCCATCCGTCCATCCGTCCGTCATTCATCCGTCCGTCCGTATCCGCATTTTATCGTAACTCGTTTTTAAAACACAAAAGTGCGGTTCGTCATGATCAACATTTTCAAAAGCGGCCAATTAGACCAGGGGTTAAAGGGCAATGACAATGACATGCAGGTGACATTTAACATTGCGTCTCACTAATTAAAATTTGCGTGTTTATTAATAATGTTTATCAAAGAAAGCAAAAATATATACAAGACAATCTCACATGTGAAATTTTTTCACTTACGTACTGCCTTGTGATGCAGTACAATTATAAACACCAAATGAAAAAGCACTTGTAAATCCTAAAACATAATTAAATCATACGGCACATTCAAGATTTTAATATCGTATTTCAGCCGCGCGTTTATTACTGCTGGGCGCATTCGCTGCGTTATATTCATTTATATACACAGAAAAGCATGTCATTGTCTTTGCGGACCATAGGCAAAAAGCATTCGTCAACCACATACCAAATTTAAGCAATCGTTAAATCATATACATGTCATGTAAAGAATATGAAAATAATGTTGAATGAAAGCTAGCATCGCGTATAATGTTAAAAGCACCGCA
>CACRXK020003057.1:19434-30856 GCA_902702795.2 Paramuricea clavata | reverse complement strand
GGGGAGTGTAGCCCGGCCAGTGGAGGTAAGCTTATGCGGTTGGGCTGCAAGTTTTTTCTACAGTGTGTATAGAGAAAGCGTCATCCGAGTACGAACCCAATGTTTATTTTCATGCCATTTCATCCAATGGAGTAGTATTAAGGATATAACACAACTGCACAAAAACATGGAGATCGAAAACACATTGTACCTTAACGTATTTCTATCTTTCTTCCACTCAGCAATTGCCTCATCAAACAAGATTTTATTCATTCTAGTAGGGGAGGGAGTAAGATGAAAACACAGTGGTTCTTTAGAGCTACAATCATCCTGAAAAACAAGACAGATCATCATTGCAATCGTCGAATTCACAACTGTAAATCGGTTATAGATTAAGTATTTTTAGATCAGTGCAGTTATACCCTCGTTTAAAACTATGCGGGAAATTTGCATCTTTCAATATGTTTCTCTATAAACAATAAAGCGAGAATAAACAGGTTTCTATTACAAACAAAGCCAATCATATTTTAACTTTAGCTAGTTTTGCTCATCGGAGGATCTGCAGTAGTGTCTGGCTGCGGGAAGCAGCGCACACACTTTGCTTGCATCCCCCCCAGAACAAGTGGTAACTAAAATTCTCATAGTACTGGTGAAAATTTGGACAGTATAGCTACGGTGTCAGAATGAAGTCAAATCCTTTGCAAAATATACAATCCCTGACGGATAAGCCAAGGTCCGCCCTTGTTTTGCTTTGTTCATAAAAAAACAATTCTATCCCAGAAGCACAAGTAAGGCCAGGTTTTTTGCATAGTTTTCGCGAAGTATCTTAAAATAATGAATACTATAGTGAGTTATTTAATATTGTGTATGCAGAATCTATAGTGAGTTATTTAATATTGTGTATGCAGAATGTGTTGCGTGTTCGACAACTAAGGCCGCAGCTAGGGATAGTTCTTGTAGGGGGAGGCGGCTCAGGGTAAAAACCGAAAGCCGTCTGGAAAAAAAAAACGAAGAAAAGATTTTTATTACTTATGTCAAAATATACTTCCAAGACTTTCGTTTTAAAAACAATTGTACTACTTAATAGTATAGTACTACCTTAGTATGTAAGCGGTAAGCCACCGTTAGGTGTGCTATTTTCTCACGTTTTGCTTCAATATTACTGAGTTTCAAACAGTTTTTTCCGAATTTTTTCCGGTTTTTCGCCCAGCGCAACGTCGGTTGAAACTTGAATGAGAATCGGTTCTCAAAAAACATCGTATTTTTCTGGTTTATTGATTAACCACCTCACCCTAAATTCTGGATGAGGACGAAAAACCAGAGGACCTGGAGAAAAGCCCGCGAACCAAAATCTACAGTACCTACGTAGTTCATGAGTTTTGGAAGGCTTAACTTGGCCAATTATACAGCGAAAGGTTTATTTGTAAAAGACCAGCAATCGTTATCAAAGTTGAAAAAAGTGTGTATTAAAGAAATAATGCAATACCAGATCAAGATGCAGATTCTCCTGGCAACTGAGAAGTTCAAAATCCAACTTTTCTTTATTCTAAGTAAAAATAAAATCCAGAAAATTAAAACTAGAAAACTGTATGTGAAAAAGGCCAGCAATTTAGTCAAAATCTATGTTTTGAGGATTCTACATGTCACAAGTGAACACTTACATCCAAAAAACATTCCCAGAAATCAGGAATTTTTTGCATGATAGAATAATGAAGTAGAAGAAAACTGCCTGAGGAATGAAGCACTCTGAAATTTAGTCAGCAAAATTATTAAATTAGTATTTATTAAAAAAACAAAATATTTTCGACGAAACAATTGTCTAAAAATGTGGACAACTTTTCACGTCGTGAGCAGTAAGGAACAATGATTGCCCAATCTGCGAGGCTGTTCATGAACGACGACTGGAAACGTGCGATACAATCAGTATAATTTGTTGTGAAGCTCATTATTAATTCATCAAGAAAACACAAAAGAAATCATGAGCATGAAGGAGTTTGTATATCTGATACAAAATCATGCTATTTTACATAAACTTTAAGTTCAATTTTCTCACCAAATATCATTCATTTATTTTAAATTGTTGAAGAATACGAATGTCCTCATCACATCAAGACATTTCAAGACTCGCCTTCGGCTTGAGTTTGTATGTATATCCGATAGAACACGGCCGATTACGTTGTGAATAGTATTTGTGAGATCATGAATAATTAATGCAATTTGCACCCAATCAAATTTGAAAGATGATATCACATACTCTTGTAAAGTGAACTCGATAAAAATGAATGAAATTGCAATTACTGTGGTTATAAGCACCATAGTGCATGGCAGTTTGGTACTGTAACTCTTCTATAACAACCACGAGTACATGTAACTAGTTTGCACTTTACAAATATGAATTGGTTCACTGACACTACTGACTATATTTCTCGAGTAGCAAATACAACACGACCAAACATACATCATGAATGCTCAATACAGACCTATCCTTCATCTCGCGGCAATTTAAATATCGGAGACATGAAGCCCAGACATAAGGATGATGAACATTGTGTACTCCAGATATCCATCTGTAGAAATAAAATATTTCATTTGCACAATCATTTTACAAAGTTTAAAGTGTATATGAAATGAAATTTCTTATTTTCTTAAATGAAAGAACTCTTTAAGCTGTGTGCAACTTATTTTTTAGTTTCTTGTTTTTATAGTTTGTTCCCGAGATATTTCAATTTGTTTGATATGTAAATGAGTGTGAATATGTTCGCTAATTTATGACGTCATGTTCGTTGCAAGCTCTTTAAAATGGTTAAATATCACTGCTATCATCCAAGATGATAATTTCAAACTTCACTCACTGGTAAATGTGATGAAACACTGGAAAAAAACGTGAACTGATATCAACAGTTTTTAGAGGTTAATACATTTAAAACCAGTGTAAGTTGAGCTTGCAACCAACATGACGTCACAAACTAGCGGACATATTCACACTCATTGACATATCAAACAAAATGAAATATCTCGGGAACAAACCATAAAAACAAGAAACTGAAGAGTTCTTTCATTTAAGAAAATAAGAAAGTTCATGTCATATACACTTTAATAGATATGTACAAAGGTTTGCTAATTATGCATGACATGCAAAACCATGCTACTATCACGAATAAATCAATTCAACAAAGACGAATAAAATGGTAATACATCTGTAAGTAACATGCAGAATTTATTCCAACTTTGTTTCAGCATGGAGTCGTATGTGAGGTTATATCCCGTGGACGAATATGCTTCTCTTTGATCCTGAGCCTAATCGTATCCTTACAGCACAGTATCCGGGATAAATAGAAGAATAGCATCATTTGTCAAAAGTGCACAAATAGATGATAATCATCTACCTAGGGGAAACCTGAATCTATAACCCTACTTTAATCTTAGTCTGACACTAATCTGAACTTGATGACCTTGTGCACTTTTGACAATTGATGCTATTCATCTATTTATGCCGGAGACTGTACTGTGTTGATCCTTAATACTTTATTTCGTGATAATGGTTCATTCAGACCAAAATTCGATAGATTTAATGACTGGCACTTTAAGAATCTTTAAAAGCGTTTTAAGGACTTTTAAGATTCATTGAAGACAAGGCCGAGGAGTAAGAAATGCTAGAAAGACAAATGGGGGAAATATGTCATCTCGACTCTCTAGTGCCTACTCTGTCTCTGATGGAGGCCTATTGATGAATTACTTATAACATTTCATTCAATCAGAATCAAAATCAAATTTGGCATGCAACTACGGTAAAACAAAGTGTCATATTCTCGATAAAAACAAGACGCTTACATCCCAATCAAAGGAAGATTATAAACTTTAGGATCCGATTCCAGTAGTAACAACAGCTTTCTTGTTTGATCCATTGTCACATACCTATCACACAAACACAGTAAAGAATGATGGTAATGCAGTAAATATACGCGTGTTACTCCAGAGGTGAAACTGAACTTTTCAGCCACTTGCTGTCAGGATCAATAAGACGACTATTTCACTGACAATTGACAAATCTGCCTGTACTAGAACAAACAGGTGACCAAGAAGGAACTTCTACTTGCCTGTGATGGGAAAGTATAGTTAAATTTACTGTTGTTATTTGTACGGTTCAAATTTTACCGTGATACTGTATATTGACTTCACTTTCGTATTTCATGAATTAATGCTTCCAACTTCTTTCCCAGCGATGGGGACACAGTTTATATAGACAGGCTAGAGAGCTTATTTTTTCTGGAGTTATAAGATTTGAATGAACTCACCCCATTTTCGGAGTTCCTTCTACATCGCTCAGCCTCAGTGGTCCAGCTAAATTTCTGGCTAGAGTTGTTGGAATGATAGGGAGAGGTGCAATTCGTCGAGCCTGGAATTTTGAATCTGGGACTATGGCACCACCTGTAAAAATCAACGGTCAATTTATAGATCTATTCTGGAAAAATTATACATAGAAGAAATTGGCCCAATTTGTACGCATCGTCCATCACAGTGTACGTCCTAACGTACTAGCTAGAAGCTAACAGCAGCGCAATCTATACTGGCAAGGCAACATCATCCTCGTTCCCAGGGCTTCTCGGCTGCCTGACGTTGAAGCCCTGGGAACGAGGATGGTTTTACCTGAAACCAAGCTACTCGTACACTCAACTGACGCGGTGAGGAATCGTACCTGGAATATCTCGATCCCCAGATGAATGCTCTACCATCTGAACTATCCTTGCTGAGCCATTTATACTGTACATTTTTAAATATCGTCCACTCCAAAAATACAACATAAACTTACAATGTAGGGCTATAATAAGTTCGTCTTGTTTCCTGCAGCAGTACAAATTTGCTTTCAACGACACAACATGAGATAACGTGAGCACATCCTTGCCACAAATTTTACCCTCCATGACCTAGCAAGGTAATATCACAACGGCTGTGGCAACGTTTCTGAACTTCATTTAGTATAATATTACAGTTATTAATAATAGTATTATAGTTATATCATAGTACAATCTACAGAGCAACTATTTGGTATTTTTTATTTTTTACACGAAGTTTAAAACATCATAAAAATTTACAACTACATTTGTACAGCTATGTGGATTCTCTACATAACATACATATCAGTATTAATCATGTACATTTAACAGAATTTTGAAAGACAACTTAGACAATGGTAATTTCCTTGTTCTTTATTTCCAAAGTGTTGTTTTTAAACATAATCGAGGAAATGTAGCCTTAATTGAAATACCTTAATTTAGTTTATAATGGTTAATAGGGAAATAGTGAGGGAGCAATGCAATTTTATAGTATGCACTTGTTTAAACATTATTAATGTTTGCAGTACCTGGATTGCTCGGGTAAATTCATCTTTCGTGTGGCTGATGGAATCATCTATAGTCAGCAATTCCTGTTTAACCTATAGTGAACGTGAATATGGAAAGTTTCTGATTATAACAATGGGAGCAATTTGGAGCAATGGTTCTCATCTGATACCACAATACTAAAGGCTTGAAGCCGTTTGAAGTATATCATATATTTTTCAGGCTGTCATATTCTTCAACATCGCTGCTTATACTGAAAACACATTTCCGAAAACTTAACACTTACAGGTAAATTGTGATTACTGTGGGTTTTTTCTCGGCTAGAACTCGAAAAATGAGCATCGCTAATTGGGCCAGTGTTATACATGTTACAACAACAGGAAACGGAAGTATCTGGACAAACCCGCGGTGCTATATACTGTACATGTGACGGAGGTATTTTTATGCAGATAACTGCGCACTGGAATCAAAACTCCGTTCACAGAGAAGACAAATGGCACCACAATCCCAAATAAAGTATAAACAATCAAATGTTAGAAAAGGAATGTTGCCCGGTTATAGAAGACCTTAATGTAGTGGAGGCTTTCGCCACATGGGATCGAAAGATTTCGGAAAAATTAATAAAACTGTCAAGAAGAGTCGATTTGACCACATTTCTACATGTGTAACAATAATGCGTCTGCGGAAACTGCGTTGCAAGCTACAGCTTCTACATAGTGCAACATGATGGCCTCAATGATGATGGCCTCAACATGATCATTGATCATGATGATGGTGATGATGGTGATGATGATGGTGGTGATGATGGTGATCTCAACATGATAGCCTCAATTTGATGCATGCATGAAAATCTTGTTAATACTTACTGTAATTGGGATAATATGATCTCCAGGGACAACGGCTGTTGGGACTTTAGATTTAGTTACATTCTCGCCTAAACAACAAAATTGATTAGCAATTTTATTTTTTGTTTAAGAAGTTCCGTTTGGTGATCTCATCATTCGTGCTTCAGTTTCCGTTCTTTTATTTTTACGTCTTATCCGCCGATACATGGCGGGATATTCTGAAATGATTTCTTTATTTTTTATTAGTTGCTTAGGAATTTTATTGGCAAGCGAGACACAAGAAGTGGAACACGGGCTTACGCAAAACATCGAAAAAACCGTTAGACTTGTATTTCGATTAAGAAAAAATGTGTACTGTATCGAATAACTTTTATTTCAATAAGGAAAACATTCTCTTCATATTTATCTTTTCATTGTGTTAAATGTTTTTGCTGTGATCCATGTTAAAGGGTCAGAGAGAAGATTAATGTTAATCACAATTTGTTGACATACACTGTACGTCTCATTTAATATTTATAGGCTCATCATTCCCTTTATTTCCATAAATCTGTTAAATTTGCATTTAACGGCAGAGAATCTGCGGTTGAAGGTACTGAGGTTGAAGGTACAACTAGTCAGAAACCTAGCCTTATATAAGCGAATATCGCAATAACAAATTGGCAAAATACTAAAATACGGCCAACCAGCGGCCTGGGGCATTAATTACGACCAAAACGTCTCGCGAAGAAGGTACATTTCTAGTGGGCGCCTGGAACGAACGGACAGGGGACCGGGTACACGTAAACCACCACGATTACGGCAACGATTTGAACGGTCCTGAGTCCCAGTGTAAGGTCATAGCCTTGACGAAATGGGTCAGTTTTAGTCATAGACGATGCCACGAGATACGGTAAACCTTAATGAAAACCAAAATATGGCACACAACAAGGCACCCAAACCAAAATATCGTCGTAAACAGAGAGGTCCAAGGCACTATATTTAATAGCTGGGGTAAATATTTTTGTCGTGGTAAAATTAATGCCGAGGGAAAATTGGTATATCAAAGATAGATCCCAGGCTCCAACGCATTTAAATTCAATATGTACAGTAGAATTGACGCTGGTACCGACGATCAAGCAAATTGACGAAACGCCTGCCAATTAAAACGAGATAGTGCATCAACAGCAGGATTAGATACGCCTAACATGTAATGAGCCGTCATCCCGAGTAGAAAACGCAGTAAGACCAATATCTGGTTATTTGGGCGACTGCAGCGTTTTCTGGTTGGAAGTCCACGCGATTGGCCCAATGGCTACGTACCCCTCAAATGAGCAGTAAACAGACGGTTAAATAAACCATGTTAAGCATCAACAAATCGGCTTCATCCGCTAATGGAATAAATCACGGGAATCGGATATCATCAAATTTGATGTATTGAAGAAAAATCTATCGGATTATGCCACCGTTAAAACTAAACTCGTGCGATCAAGACAAACCCAAGATCAAACACCAGTGTCCTTGTTGACAGTCTTGGGAATAACGCCAAAACTGTATATTGGTAAGTGGACTCGTACCGAACGCATCAACAATTCAGAGATGAGCACTTTCTGGCTGAGACTTCGTTCGTTTGTCCTTAGGATGCACGAGGGGAAATGGGCAAAAGCAGTATATCAATCCCCTCCGCGGTGAGCGTGTAAAGTTAAAATTATCTATTTTTGAAAGGGTCAGAGAGAAGATTAAATGTTAATCACATTTGTTTGACATACACTGTACGTCTCATTTAACGTTTAACTCATCATTCCCTTTATTCCCATAGATAATTTTTATTTAAAAACCAATATTGTATTAAAACGACCGTAAACCAGGACTAATTATAGGGTGTAACTGATCTATATTGATGTGTACTCAGAATGTTAGCCAATCACAATTGGAAATTTTAGAGTAGTTTAGGATAGTTTGAAAAAGTGGTCAAGAATACGTCAACTGGCGCATGTGAAATTGCCATCCTCGCTCCCACGGACAACGTACCTATTTTTTCTGTTATCTCTCTGCCAGGATCAAATCTATCCACCCCAAAGCAAACACCACTTTCACCTAGAAAACATAACATGGCGGACATCTAGCAACATCGAATCAACTTGTTCTGATATTTACTACTGACGTAGTGCAAACACATGTCATTTTTTAAGCTAGAGATTTTTGCGCATGCAGGTTAATACAATACAGTAAATACACAATTGGCACTGAGATGTCACAGATTTCGTCCAGAGGCGATATACATGACTATAACGCTGGCCTGAACGCTCTCTCCCAGAACAGAATGCATTTTACACAGGCTCGCAAAAGAAAAAAATAGGTACGTCAAGCGTACAGTTATCTGCGCATAGTATTGAATAGTAGCAGCTGTTGTTGTTGAGAATTGGCGAGTTTAACAAAACAGTGTTCAGGGTATTATATGGATGGTGCAGTCTAAACTTTCAGTCACTATGGCCACTGACTAATTTGAGATATACAATGGATCGAAAATCTGTGTTACTGACAGTTGGACAGGAATGATCATACTTTTGAGCACATTATGACCTGTTTACGAACAAAGTTATAGGTTATTAGTGTATACGAATTGCCTTCTAGCTTCAGTTACGTAATTTCGAGCAATGAGAGATGATGTAAATATACTTGTCACTGATTGACTGCAAGCTACCACACTATCACACTTCCACACACGATAGCAATATATCTGGACAGATACAAAAATAGGAGGTTGTGCCTGTAGAGAAATCAATATCGTGTTGCCCGAATTAAATTTCATGTATAATCTCATTGACTGGTTCAAGAACACTTAAAATATGTTATGATTCCTATGAACGGTAATGAGAATATTTTGACATGGCATGTGAAGATAACATTGCCAAAGTTGTTATGATGAATTACTAACCTGACTTTGGATAAACTGAGCCCAATAGAAAACTTGTTAGACGTCTGTCTTCAGCATATCTGTGCGCTAAACGCAAGCTCTTTTCAACAATGAACAACTGAACAACTCTAAAGTGATAATTATGTAACATGATATGAAAACCAATAGCAGTAAAATCGAATGATACAACAATATATTACTGTACTTATCACTTATTTACTGAGACCGAGGGAAACAGTTTGTTTTGTGGGCGGTCGAGGAGACACAAAACACACTGTTTTCCCGAGGTCTCAGTAAATAAGTGTTTTGTTATTAATATAAGTGTCAAAGTATGAATAATTCACCGGTTATTGGAGTGAACTTTGAAACCAAAACTAGATAAATGGAACGCCATAATAAAGTTTAATAAAATGAACTTTGGAACTTCACGGTTGACGCACATGCGCACTGCACCCATTCGATTGTGGACTGGGCAATGTTCTATCATGGACAGGTTGCCTCATTGCCTGGGCAGTGCAGTAAACACGACGTTTTGCGGACCGGCACATGATACGCTTTTGTCCAATCGGAAAACAGAAAAATTGAACTTTGACACTAAAGTGCAAAACCCACCACAAAAGATTGAACTAAAACACCAGGCTGGTTAAATTTTTCCTGGTTAATTAACCAGGAAATAATTCTATTTGGGTTAATTTAATATTCCTGGTTAAATTTCCTGGTTATTTAATCTCACTTCCTATCCCATGCATAGTCGTGTTTATGTAACCAGGAATCTGGTTACTGTATATTTGACCAGGACGTCCTGGTTAAATTAACCATGCAGACTACAGTATGTTAGGATAAATAACTTGCAGGGCCCCCTTTTGATTGCCAAAATAAAATTATTATAGATTAAAGTCAAAAGAAACGAAACGACAAAAGGTATAAGGCAAGGAATTTAACTGCATCTTCCTTGTGACAAGGAGTTCATAATTTTCCAACTCTCTAACTGTACAACACTATTTCTCAGTCTTTCCATATTACTGTAGCTAATAGCAGGCAAAACTTGATGAATGCCTTTGTTTAACACCTTCCACATCAGGGGCCGGTTGCATAAAAAAGTGATTAAAGTTAACTATAATTAGGTGTAAACGTCATCCAATAAGAAGCGCCTATTTGAGATTTAATCACTATTTAACTACAAAATAGTGATTAAAAAAGTGATTAAGAGTATTATACAACCGGCCCCTGGTATATATTAGGAACTTCATTTTCATGGCTGAAGAACAAGGAGTTCTCCAACTAATATGCAATTACATTCGACTATATTGTGCAGTTGTAAATCTGACTACATGGACGACTTAGAAAAATGCGCACTACTGCCGCGCACAATTTACGTTTTGCACGGCAATACTACTACTTAAAAGCCAAAAGTGGACGAGATAATACTCTAGTCGCGTGAAGTATGGACAACTGGCTGGAAATTTCGAAACTGGGAACTGACATGCACGCACAATGGCCAAACTCATCACGTTATCATATTTCAAAATAATTTCAACTACAGTAGCCACAGTTTTGCTTATTTAGAATTATACCACTCACTGCTTGTCCAAGATTAATGCCAAAGTTTCAAAATCTCCGACAGGTTTACTTTCCCTATGAATAAAAACTGGTTACCAGGAATAATCGCAAACAATTTATATATGCATCATAAACAAAAAGCCAAATTTGTTTCAGTTAAGCCCATGCATGTGTATGAGAATTGGCAATCACGCGACCTTGCATGGTTAACTGTTCTTCATGCTTTCACAACACTATCATGTAAGTTAAAACATAAAATCTATTTAAGTTGGAACACTCATAAAACATTTATTTTGTTCATCTATTGAAATGTCCCAAGTAACAATTCGTGGCTGCCAACTCTCATAAAATCTCATTCTCTCTCGTGTATTATATTAGCTCTACTGTACTTGTACTTGTAAGCATGCAAAACTGACAAATGAAAACGCAAAAATAGTCAAACGCATGCTAATTTACATAGTTTACTATTTTGACATCAGGTAAGACATAGCATACATTACTGCAAAATACTATAAATAGCTATAAAGATTTTGTTGGCATCTCACTCGATTGAATAATAGTTGAAGGGTATTGTAGATGGAAATTATCGAGTGGAAATTTATATACATTTATTAGACCTAACCAGGAACAGCTGGAAAAAATGTGGAACTATAGATCCATGGCAGGAATCAAACTTGCGAGCCTGTAATTCCGGTGCAACACACCAACCAATGGACCTTTCACCTTTTGACTAAAATTTAGATCTCAACAAGTCTAGACAAAAATTTCATCACAGCTTGAAAGAGCATCACAAAATTAGTAATATT